>LQRL01183959.1:26944-43980 GCA_001703475.1 Hydroides elegans
GCATTTTTCTGTAATTTTTTTTTAGTTTAAAACATGCATTGGTACACCAGGCACCCATAGAACCACTCAAAACTAGTTTGCTAATAAACACATAAATCATATGAGCATTTTAGTATTTCATACTGGTTTTCCGCGCGAAAATTCATAAACGTACCTTTATACACCTATATAACATGTATAACTATAATCTACATGCAAACTTATACAGATAATTTCATTTAAATTATTATCGGAAAGCTAGATAACCCGACAACCTCACGTTTTCTAAATATAAATATGAATATAAATAATAAAATCAAAGTGCTTACCGATATTTTAAAAATATTTATGACTCTCTCCAAAAGGTGGGTCCATCTCGATCAAATCTAGTTTAAAATCACTTTAGGGTGCAATTTCCAATATTTGTTTTGTGTGTTTGGAAAACTATCTGAATTTCTGACGTAATAAAATTTGTTTCGATTATAAACTAGTAGATTTGAGGTCAAAAATGGCCGAACCTAGACAAAATTCGAACAGAAATGATTTTATGTCTGTCGTTAAGTACAAACATTTTAGTTTTACCAGAAAAAAAGTCCCATTCGATCTAACGGGCGGTAATTATTTTTTTTTACACTTTATTAACACCACCCAAAAATTCAATTGTAGAGCCCTGAGTTCAGCTCGCTTCTTATATAACATATGATATACTATTTCAAAAGCTCTGAACCTATATGTTTTGTTTCAAATAAATATAATTTAATGAAAATACAATAAATAAACCGTTTTACAAATAAATTTGCAAAAAAAATAAGTGAAATAATATGTTTTTGGGAGGTTTTAAGTTTTATGTTCTTAACAATTTTGGATGTCTTAAAAAATAAACAACCCTCTTTTCAAGCTTTCAAGTTTTAACCAAAGCTGCCTTATGGGGTCCCCGATATAAATTTTGCTCTGTAGGACGATCGAATCATTGTGATCGCCATGGTGGACTTCGCAAAAACCACCAATTTGGTCTTGTATTTAGTACACAATTATTTGCTGTTGATTCTATCTCCTCCCACAGTTTTGGTCGTAGGGCTTTCACATCTTACCCAAAGCCTTTTCATCCCCCGTGAAAACGAGGGGATATAGGGTTGAACTTGTCTGTCTGTCCGTCCGCCCGTCTGTCTGTCCGTCTGTCCCACTTGATATGGGGTACTTTGTGCACGCGAGTTTGTTATGAAGGAGTTGAGTTTTGAAATGTGATACACATATAAACCAAGGTCTGAAGTCGTGCCTCGTCCAGGTTTTATCTGGATCGAATGAAAATTGTCGATTCGGGAGCACTTTACAACTTGTCGATTTTAACAATTTCACCCGATGTTAAGTACTTTGTGCACGCGAATTTGGTATGAAGGAATTGAGATAGAGATTATTAATTAAATACACATATAAACCAAGGCCTGAATTCCTACCTCGCCATGATGTCATCTCGATCGGTTGAAAATTGTCGATTTTGAAACAATTTATAAAATAGCCAAAATGTCATATTCAGATGAGGAAATGTGGGTGATATTATAAGTTATTTTCATTCCAGTACGTGGTATGTGCTTATATAAGCAATCATGCTTATATAAGCAATCATGCTTATATAACCATACTTAATAAAATTCATTAAAAATCAAAATTTGCGTTGCTGGCCGTGCCAGTTGGGGGCTTTTTGCATTGGTAGTGCTCATTTAAGGAAATATGCTTATATAACCATGTTATGTTTTTTAGATAAATGACATGATGTTCTTTCTTCACTTGTCTCGTCAGCTGCCCTCCAAAAGCATTTGGTGTGATTTGAAGAGCAATCATGCTTATATAAGCATATTTATAAGCAACCATGCTTATATAGCATAATTGCTTATATAAGCATATTTCTAGATATAAATTGATGTTTTGCTTCACTTGTTTCGTCAGTTGACGTACTTTAATCCTAGAGATTATTAATTTGACCTTGATAAAATTAATCAAATGTTGCTTGCTAGTCTTGTCAGTTGCCTTTAAAACGAAGTGAGCGAGAATGCAATATGATTCTTGCGTTTTTTGTGCATCATATGATCTTGCTGGTGCTTTAACCTTATGCAGACATCGTATCATAATGGCCACAATATCATTTACACTTTTAACGGATTATGCAACATTTTGGCCGGAGACGGGTCTCAAACCTATAACCTTAGATTGGCCTGTTCAAAAAAATAAAAGAGAAGTTTTAACACCTATCTGGGGAGCCTGGTGTATTTGGAATTGGTTTACAAAAGTAATCGTGCTTATATAAGCATATTTGCTATGTAAGTTAAATGATATATTTGTTTCACTGGCCTTGTCAGCTGCATCTCAAAAGTATCTACAAAGTAAGATACTTTGCCAACTGGTCTCGTCAGTTCAAGAGTTGTCTTCAGAAAGAAGTGAGTGATGATGCAAGATGTTACTCTTTTAATTTTAGTAAAAACTGACCATGCTGCATCTACGAATTGTTGAAGTTCACGGGGGATCCAAGGTCACTGACCTTCTAGTTTATGGTGTCTCCAGCATAAATTGTGCTCTATATGACGATCGAACCGTTGTGGTTGCCAGGTGGGTTTCGCAAAAACCGCCAATTAGGTCTTCTATTTAGTAAAGGCTATTTGTTGATGAACCTATCTCCTTCCACAGTTTTGGTACTACAGCTTTCAATTTTTAACCAAAGCTTTCTTATGGTGTCCCCAAAATCAATTGTGGCATGTGTGACATCAAACAATTGTGGTCGCCAGGGTGGACTTCGCAAAAACCGCCAATTTGGTCTTTTATATAGTTAAAAACTATATGTTGTTGATTCCATTTCCTCACACAGTTTTAGTCGTATGGCTTTCACATTATAATCAAAGCATTTTCATAGTGCCTCCAACATAAATTGTGCTCCATATGACGATCAAACCACCGTGGTCGCCATGGTAACCTTTGCCATTACCGTCATTTTGGTCTTCTACATAGAAAACACTCATATGGCATATATAATATATATGCATTTTTATATAGGTATCTTATGTTTAATGCTTGTAATTTGTGATTATTTTCGACAATTATGAATTGTAATACTACACTAAACACCTAAATTATGTTTAAGCACCATGCTACATTTAAATAGGATGTTAGTAAGAAATATATAAAGTATATTTTTTTTCGGCAAAAAAGATATATAAATTAATCTTTTAAAAATTCATTATATATTTACAAATGATTTTAATTGTGCATTTTATGTTCGAAAACATTGTAATAACATATAGAAACATGTTTTTATATAAAAAATATGAAAATCATGTTATATACAAGAGTTAAGAGCGTCGACTATGAAATTTTATTGTTTTCTGGCGGCCATTTTGGATTTTTCGATTTTTTCGCATTTCCGCCCGTTAATTCGAATGGGACTTTTTTTTGGTAAAACAGTAATACCCCAGGATAACATAGCCGTAAAAATAATTTATGTTCGAATTTTGTCTAGGTCAACCTCGAGATCTACTTGTCTATTAGTATATCAAGCAGTTTATTGAATCACTTTCAGTCCATTGTTACGTAATTTACCAAACTCAAATAAATCAAATGAATTAAATACATTTTTATCGTCATGCTGATTTGAAATTTTACCATTTTCGATGCTGAAAAAAGTTATTGGTATACTATCTGAATTTTTAAAATAATAAAATTTCTATTTTTTATTTGGACAAACAGTATATTGAATCATTGTCAGTAAATGGTTACGTAATAAACCTAACTTAAATAAATTGAAATATATCATTTGGAGCTTCACTGGTAAACAAAGATGATTCAGAATAAATATTCCGCATGGGAAAATCAAAAACATATATGTATATTTATGCTTATTCGAGTCTCATAGCAAATTTTGACCATTTTGATACTTACAATTTGAAAATCAGAAATATTTCAATTAATTTACGATTATATTTGAAATCATGTTATAAGGGGTCTGAATTTCTATTTTTCAGGTCATCAGAAATTATATATTATTTAGCTAATATTTGAAGGGCTCCGTGCAACAATGTGTTAAGTCTGAAATTGATGTTTCGAGAAAACTCCAGCTAAAGATCTTGAAATAAAACTGGAGCTAGCATAGTTATTGATATGCCGATTTCTATGCAAAAAGTATGTGGCGAATGCGTTTACTCACGCGCATTGCAATGCGAAAAGAAATTGTAAGAAAACATAGCAATAACGTTTAATTCGTGAAAAGAATGAAAAATGGACCATGCAATCTATAAAACACGTTTTGTCTTGATCATTCTAAGCGTGCAACAACATGTTATATTAAATTCCATTGATCTGATTCAGTTAACTAAAATTTAACACAATGTTGCATGCGAAAAAAACACGAATCATGCTAAGTAAATAAAACATTTTGTTGCACGGAAGCAAACGCGCAAAAAGCACGAGCTATATAAGCTATAGTAGACTTGTGCTAAGTCAATATAACACAATATTGCACGGAAATATTTTGCGAAAAGCTGTGTGCTATACAAAACAACTGTGGCTTATGTTAAGTAAATAAAACATTTTGTTGCACGCGAAATGTGAAAAACTTGGCACTTAACACAATGTTGCACTGAAAAATTGTTATCTATAGGGATAGATAAGATATAAGTTTTACACAAATGATAGATAATATCGACATGAGTATATTCCAAGTAAAATATCAAAACCATGCTAAGTAGACTTAACACAATGTTGCACGGAGCCCTTCATTTGTCGTAGAACAAAAGTAAGTACATATTTAGTAACAGAAAAATATTTATTCAGAAAAAATGTTTATAAATAACTCTATAACAAAATCACTAATTTATCCCTTTTCCGCACTTACTAGACAACAAAACACATCTCAAATTTTCATGGGAAATCGAAATATATACTTTTTAATCGAATATATTCGTCATATTCGTTTATCATCGAGTCGAGTATATTATTCTGAACATTTCTATACCAAAAACTTAAGAATCGAAAAGGTATTTGTTACTATATCTATATATTGGGTATGTTATTCCAAGGAGTTTAAATCTGCATTTTTAGGTAATCAGAAATCATATGACGGTTGTAAGCTGGTAATTTATAGGCTGATTATAAGCTGGTATTATATATGGTGGTTATAACCGTGAAATGAATTCAAATAATTTTCTATATTGTTTTGAAACCCGTCTTTTAACATCTCTAGAAGAACCCGGTTTAATAATACTGGATAATGTCTCATATCATAACATTCGTACATATTATGGCTCTGAACCATCAAGTAGCTCTAAAGAATTCTGAAAAACAGTCTAGGTTAAAACATTGAACTCTCCAAATGTGATACAAAGTTGCAGCTCTACGAATTTGTAATGATAATGATACAATACGTAGATTGATCAATATAACATTGATCATGTTCTATTTCATAGGAAGGACGGTGTCTACGAATTTACCCGTCAAAAAAAGTAACATATATTTTTTCCAGGCCACTTTTTAATCAACTTATAACGATTTTGCTAAAATAAAATGTCGCATACATATAGTTCAACCATTTGTTAAGACAAATATTAATTCATATTATTACTATTGTTTACCATTTTCCTACACTGTGTGAAAGAAGTGAGTGGGGGTATGCAAAATTCCACGCAGAATCGATGTCCAGTCATGCATTGTGTGCTTGAAGTGGTAGGCTTAACTCTTTAGAATTTTCCCAATTTACCGGGCGCTTTTATGAAGGGCACCCCACGACATATTTTTCAAAAAGTTGTAAAATCAACTTAAAACAGCATTACACGTACAAAGAACAACAAAAGAATGGTTTTTGAACATTAAAATTTTGCAAAAAGGTGTTCCTTTTTTCCAAGCTAGCTGGGCTGTTTCTCCTTTCTAGCCAGCTTGGAACAGATAAGGAACACCTTTTGCGAAAATTGAAATGTTGATTATAACCAAATTACGTATCACATATTGAAAATTACAATTTACTAAACAACTGCAAGCATGTTTGATCAATTTCGAAATAATTATTCTCACTAATTATTGTGAAAAATTAAGAAATTGTCAAAAAGGTGTTCCTCAAACTGCCTAAATCTCCAAGCTAGAATTAGTTTCCTCAAAATTTCCAAGCCAGCTGGAAATTGGTGGGGAACAGCTTTTTTGGGGAACAGCTCGTGAGGTACTCTTCTTTTATCTCATACCTACAATAGTCAATTTTTTATTTTCTTAATAACTGTCTGTTTGACTTATATAGACCTTTCGATCTTGAGTGGAAATAAAACATGAATTGTGTTCAATCCCAAAATAACTTCGAAGTGTGATTATTTGAATTTTGTCTAGTTTTCAATTACTATTTATAGGTGTATTATCTGACTGGATAATCGTTTATTAAGTGTTGAAATAAATCATCTGAAGACTTCAAGTCACATTAAATAAACACATAGATTTTTCCGTGCAGGTGTATAAAACATTGATATATTCTCGTTGTTGAGTCCAAATGTTAAACATTTTTGGTGATTACAAGCTAATCAATCAATCAGTTATTTGTAAATATAGAAAAACATACAAATATGGTGTACCTATATTTCATGAAAATATATGGCATATTGATATTGTAGCGAAAAGGAGGTTCGCTAGGTCGAAATAAAACATTTTAAAATCGTTCCTTTTTTCGAATTATATTAATGCTCAATGGGTTGAGAAAAATGTATTTTAAAACAAAACATCGGCGGTAGATTGTGGTAACATATCGTCTTTGCAGCGAATTGCCTACGCACGTTCATATATGGTCTTCACATAATTTCATAAGATAAAGGTAACCCGATTCTTTTGTAAGGAGAATATGTTTACTTTTTCACTTCCACAAGGTTTCAAATTATTTTGCACTATGATTTTGCACTATGATTTTATTGATCAATGTTCTATTTACAAGTTTACTTTTCCACATTATGGCAATTCATGCGCGATACATAGGATTTCATGGGAAGATTGAACAACGCATAAAATCTTGGCCGACCACGGTTGACATCAGGGCCCACATTTATCAAAATCTAAGCACGCTTACATTCTAAGTTCGACGTCAATATCTCGGTTAATTCTGGTGATTGCTCTATTTAACTCTACGAATAGCTTGATTTTTCATTAGCAACCGTTGTTATAACAATCATTTGTCATAACTCTTACAATTACTTTAGATTTCATACACAAACTTAGAACGTAAGCATGCTTAGATTTCGATAAATATGGGCCCAGATCAACCATAAAACGTTCAAAAAAACAATAATTAACATTCAATAATTTCCAATAATATGGAAAACAATAATTAACATTCAATAACAATATAATTATTATATGGTCGGATGATAAAACAACAGGAACGTTTTTGGATTATTTTTTTTTCAAATGTTTATCAAGTAATCATAAAATATATTTCTGAATTCATTTGTTTATGTTTCGTTATTTATCAATTCAATGGTAATTTGTATTATTTTGCATGTAACCCTTGCACAACAGAAATACGTTTTTCTTCATTTTGTTTTCGAATCACCAGAACCATTTTCTAAAAAAAGATTGTCAATGAAATTTATCCAAAGACTTGTATTTGAATATAAACAATCTAAATATAATTAACTACTTAACACCTCTTTATTTCATAGAGTTGTCTATCCAGTAGTGTATCCAGTTGTCCATCTATTGATGCATAGTTGTTCTAGCTATGTTCATAACTCAGAATAGATTTATTTTGATGTCGACAATTGAATCTTTTTGACTTATTATTTTGTTGTCATTTGAATATCTGACGCTCTATATTTTCTGTCTTTACAATTTATTTATAATTATACTTTGCTATTCTGAATGGGAATAAAATATAAATTAAAAGTCAAAATATGGAACGTCATAAGAGTTATGTTTAATTTTCCTCTAAGACTCATTGTTCTAGTTTTTAGGCCCCAACCCAAATCGTTGGGGCCTATGGATTTGGGATGTCCGTCCGTCCGTCTGTCTGTCCGTCTGCCCGTCGTACTTTTTTGTACAGGCCAGAACTTTTGGACGGAAGGTCATAGAGACTTGGTTATAGGCTCAAATGAAAGGTCTGGGTCCGAAGATGTGCCTTTTGACCATTTTGGTCAAAATCACCCGACCGGAAGTTGTAAAATTGTTGTAAAGCCGTTTCAATGAAATGAATAAAATGTGAGTGTTATACAAATAATTTAATTTTACATTTGTCAATAAATAAAAAGAGTATTCGATGACAATGTAGTTATATGTACTCAGATGGAATATAAACATATATGCATACTTAAAATATAATAGGGATACACATGAAAATGAGCATTACGTAATTTCATCAAACATATTTATTTGTCAAGTAAACTAGGATATTAAACAAAACCACGACAAAATATATATCATACAGTTCCGTAAAGTTTCCAGCTAAATTATATATATTAAGCTTGTATACATATAAAATTACATTTGTTATCATTAAGTACCATATACAATATTAGTTATTTGAGCGATCATTTAACATAAATTACAATCATTGCACCATAGAACTCATATAATTTAAATAAACCCAGTCTACATTAAATATATATGAAGCATGGATTTTGTTGAAATATTCGTTTGATATCATCAATATAATCTTTTAATCTCCTATTCGGCTAAGCCATGTTGTAATCACTTCCTGACGTCAATATTCATTAGTGTACTGGGTCCATATGCCAATTTGCGTGACATTATTTTCTGCAATTGTATCGTCTATATTTTACTTAAAACTAACTAAGGGTGCAGTCATCGGGCAGCAGCAAATTTGCCGCAGACCCTATAATTTGGTATAAATGATCTGCGGCGTGGCAGCGTGCAATTTGGTATAAATGATCTGCGGCGTGGTGGCGTGCCGCTGCCCGATGGCTGAACCCTAACGCGATAAACACCAAAATGTCTGTTAATCACACGTCCCTAAATTACTAATATTTTGATGTAGAAGACACCTTTTTCGCATGTTTCAATTAAAAAATAATGAATATTTTATGAATGAACACCATATATACATTTTAATTAAATCGTTGCTGGTACCTACCTTAATATTAATCGTATTCAAATAATTAGTGAATAGACATTTTGAAATCCTTATGAAAAAAGTGTCACATAAATCCCCGAAAACTATATATATGTCAAAGCATAACACAAAAAAAGGGTAATCTTTGCGTCAAAAATCAAAGAATGGTACTCAATTACGTAAAGTATTACAGTTTCAATGACAATTGACGAAAGATCCGCGTTGAAGAACAAAATCCAAAACACCTCCAACATTCGTGATCACATGACCTTGCTCAAAGACGTACTACTTGGTCAGGCTTGGTTTTTGCCTTCCGGTTCTCTGCGCTGATGATGGGAAGGCTTACGTTGCCTTCTTCGTCGATATTGTGATGGTAGATCTTGGTTATGAACATCACCTTTGGTTGTTTAGATGGATACTCAGTGGAAAAATTGATTTCTATCTTGAAGTTGTCTTTGTTATATGGGGGCTTATCCGGCACACACATTCCTTTCCACAGCAGTACATTTGGTCTATCCATCTCGATGTCGCGAAATACTGGATCATGTTTAAGTATAATTCCCAGTATTCCTTTGCAATCCTTCGAATCACCGCCATTTTCATTCATTTACTATATAACGTCAAAGCAACACATGTTTAAAATTAATCAAAAATATATTATAATAAAGCGAACGTTTCTATAGTGTTGCACGGCTAAAAAAATCGAATAAAATTTCATTTTTCTATGGAACCACGATTCAAAATAAAATAATTCTAAGATGAATATATTCAAATGCCAAAGTTGCAAAACATAGATTTATTTCAATTTTTTACCTTATAAGTTTTTAGAAAATCGATGTTTTCTCATGAAATTGAGCATACATTTTTTTTACATATGGCTGAAAAACCAAATTTGACATATGTCCTTTATATATGGCCCCGAAAACCTTGTCCCTCCTACTCACGTGTCAGATCACGAATATTTTGATTATGGTATGTTTGACGTTTTAAGACATGACGCATTTTTTTCCTTTGTTAGAGAACAATAAAAACAAAACAATAGGAGATCGATTATTCAATTTTATTTCAAAACATGTATACTTAGACTATTATGAATACATATATGTGATCGGTCAGTCAAGTTAAATCAATGCTTGATGAGGGTTCATAAGAGTCATTTTCCTCAGAACTCTCATCGCTCGAAAATGAAAAAGAGTCAATTTTCTCAGAAATCTCATCACTCGAAAATAAAAATGATAGTTTAAACCCTTTCGCTTAACTGTTCATAATATTTTGAATATATTTCCTCTATATTGATGATTACTGCGCTTGAAAAATTGATACATTAACAATATATCTTTAATGTTTGTATCGTTTAACTTAGTCATTTTGCTTCATTTAGAATTTTATCTAATGATTCTGATAATATGATATATGAAATTATTGTTCTAAAACATGTTATGGGCCAAGCATGGAAAACGCTAGCGTTTTATACCATTCATGAGTATTTTTGTACAATGCATTTTGAATTCAACCTTTAAAAAGAACTAATAACGGATGGGCCGCACTATTTATTATTTTAAGGATAAATCACTATTTCCAACATAAACCCCTTTCAAAATAAAGACTGTTTATAAACGATTAAAAATTTTAAATGTATATATAAAAAGCTTCATAATTTGAAAGAATCTTTTCATGTAGCCAGACCCTTATTTTCTAGTTCACGGTAGAGTATTTGAAAAGTCTAAACTGCATGTTTGGCGGGTGTATATATAGAATATGATGACGTTTTGGATTGTGAGCAGAATCTATTTGTTTTTTTTACCCCTAGACATTATTAAAAGGATATGTGCAAACTTATGTTCAATGATATGGCATGTTTGATAGAACGATATGTTTGATTCATCAACCTTCAAAAATATATGTATATGCTACTTGCAGAGAAAATCATATGGTTTGATAATAACTTTAGGCATAATACCGTTTCTGGAATCAAGTTATAAACTGTAATACCATAAAAATGTTGAATTACTTTGAAACATACTTGTATGCACCCCATTTCATACAAAAAGTGTAAAGCGCATGTCTGTTTGTTATCGACAGCAACATTTTAGGGGTCGTTTGTGGCGTATTTCATCAGAATTAAGGAAATTTTCTAAGACTCGGAGAATTTTTCTTAATAAACACCACTTTCAATATCTTCCCCAATATTCTAGTGCTTTGCCATCGATGACAAATAATAAGTTATATAATATTAACATATTTTGAAAATAAAGAAATATAATGCTAAAATGCAGTAATCGCGTAAATAATGCCGTGCAACACTATAGCAATCTAACGGCTTGTCATATTCCGATTATTGAATTTCATTTCTTATCCTGCCTTGATTTGCAAGATCATCAGTTAATGTTACTTATTTTTATTTTTGCTGAGGATTGTATATTCCACTCGAAACGCAGAATGTTCTCATTTTTAAATATAATTTATATCAGTATAATCATTTACAATATACAGAAGCACCAAAAGGGCACCTACAAGCGTAACTAAGTTATCTGGAAAACAAAAATCATATGCTAATTGAATGCAGCCAATAGTTTAATTATATTGCATTGCTTAACCATTAAAATCGAGTGAAGACTAAACACATGCCCCGTATTAATAGACTCATGATTTCAAACAACTGTATATGTATATTATCATTATCTGCACTACGAAATTGGTACTGTACGATGTCAGAGGAAAGGGGATCCTGTGTAATATAAGAAATGTATTGTTGAGGAAAAAAAGTAAATTAAGAAAATCACATGATTGGGGGTCTGAAAATAAAATCTTTACACGGGCCCATGCATTTATGCCGCATGAGCCCGTAGTACATGGGTCTGAGCAGAGTTTTTATTTCCACAGCCCCCACTCATGTGATTTTCTCATTTTATTTTGTTGCCCAAAATTATATTTCAAGACCACTCACGAGTTAAGGATTTATTCTTTACATCTAAATCTTCTCAAAATAGTTTTTAGGTATTAAGTATATATAATAACATTTTCCCAAGTTATCCAATTTAGATATTTACGGGGAAATTATGATACAATATACTGAACTGAATTATTAACATTGTATGGTTTTGGATTACGCTGACGCTGTGTTGACGATACGTTACAACAGGAGTTGTGTGTAAGAAGGCACGAGAAAAGCACGTGACTGATTTGACCACTTGTTTATGGATCTATTGTAACGCAATAATTGTTGTGACGGTTATGCAATGTTTTATTTATCGATAACCATAACGCTGCGATAGCGTTATTTTTTTAATCATCTTTTATTCTAAAATACCAATATTATTTATTTAGAACATAAAAAAGATATTAATATCAAAAGGGTACAATATATTTAACTTATTTCTTTAAGCATTGAAATAAAATTTGAACATTAAAACATGTACCTTAACTGACATTTTAACTTTGAACATTTAGAACATTTTCAAATTTCACAAATCCTTGGACATGAATGTTTTTTAGATTACTTTACACTAATACTTCATTGTAAATTGTGTTTATATTTGTTTTATTGATGACTAAACATACAAACTATATCTTATTTTGTTCTCAGTCTTATTCTTATAGCTTTACAGTATAAACAAAACTTATCAGATTGCTTAGAAAATTGGAACTCAGTTTATTCAAACA
This sequence comes from Hydroides elegans, assembly GCA_001703475.1. Taxonomy (NCBI): domain Eukaryota; kingdom Metazoa; phylum Annelida; class Polychaeta; order Sabellida; family Serpulidae; genus Hydroides; species Hydroides elegans. Next base: position 39,660 of record LQRL01183959.1, read on the forward strand.
AATCAATTTACATATAATTCAGAATCACATCTCTTCTATCAAATGATTTATTGCGTAAAGACAACTTAACTTCGCACTTTCACAATAGTAAATACATACTTGCTATTCCATTCCATATTTCCTATATCACATGGGAAATTCGTCCATTTTGGACATAAATAGTTTCGTGGGGTGCAACAGACAGGAGTACCCAACAAAAGGTTTTTAGAAGTGTGATTAATATGATTTACTTTGTAATGAAACGAATTCATTTGCAGCTTAAAATGGTGAAATATTGTTTCTTTAAGAAAAACTTTATTCTTTGTTTGTCAGCAAGGACAGCCCGAAAATCGTTGCCAGCAAAACGTTGCCAGCTTCATGCCCATCTGAAAGTTCACCACAATTAATATATTCCCATGTTTTAGCCCTTATTTGCTTACATCTGAATTAATTTCATGTAATGGTTGCATTTTTGGATCTTATTTCTTAATACAAAACAAAAAAAAAATTCAATATTTATTCTATTCTGTGAAAATAACAGCAAAGAAAATTCATATCCCAACAGGTTAGATATTTCATCGAATACATCGCTGGGTACTCCTGGACAGGGATATAAAAGGAATGGCATTTGTCACACGGTCTGGGTCTTAATACTGCGGAGATATATTTGACAAAGGGAGGGCTAGTAAGTTTGATTCCATGATTTGGTGATTTAAACATACAAGTATGCTTTAAAGCTTATACGATGAGAAATCAGAAGGCCTTTGCTAACCGATTTTATAATCTAAATATTTAATAAAACACATATGTTATACTGAGTAAGAAAAAGCCATGTATCAACGAAAATGCTAATGAATACATAGCATATAATAGTACGAGCTGTGTGATTGTTCTGTTGTTATGCAATCACAACTACTCTAAAAGGAATGGCACCCCACGAGGCGTTCCTCAAAAAATGTGTTCCTTTTCAAATTTCATCTAGCTACAAAATTTCATAAATGGCCTTCTAGCTACAAGAATTTAAGGAACACCTATTTGGTTTTTTGTCGATTTTTACCAATTCTTTCGTCAATACAACTTTTAATCTTATTCGCAAATATATATCCAAGCTAAATAAACTCAAGTACAACTAGAAATCGGTCATGTATACCAGTATTACTATTTTCATTTTTCATAAAAGGTGTTCCTCTTATGATTCTAGCCAGCTAGATGAGCGCATTGAGCTCAGCTAGCTACAAAAATAGGAACACCTTTTTGTAAAAAGTATTTTTCTAAATGTGTTTGTATCTGCATCTGTATATGTATAGGTACGACCAAGAATCCCAACAGGGCATAAATAGGTCGGATGGTGAGGTGCGCGCTATTAAACTAATCGAACATATAAGAGTTCAGTTTTGTTTTGAACGATTCGTGATTTATCTCGTTCACTATATCAGTATCCAAAATGTTCCAATCTACTACAGTTCTTGGGAAAAACGAGTGTTTATATTGCGAGCATTTAGAGTCTATGTTCCTAAAACATTTAGAGTTATTTCGAGAGCGATTCACAATAGGGTGTTTACTTTCATATCCTGTATATTTCGTTGGTTTTATCCTGCGTTTATTTTCCAATGGCTCAATGTGATTTTCTTGTTGTATTGCCGGTACCAGCCCATTTGCGATTTTGTAGAAGAATGATATCCTGTTATATAGCCGTCTTTCATGGAGCGGGGTAATCCTATATCCTGTAATGTGCGAGTCATAAAGCCTTCCGAGTGTGATTTGTAGTCGCTTACTATGAAGCGTGCGGCGCGCTTTTGGATCCTTTCTAAACACTGTATGTCTTTCTTAATATAGGGGTATCAGACGATGGAGCCGAATTCGAGAATGGATCTTACCATAGATATGTATGCGGTGCATTTGTGGTTTTTGGACATGAACTTCAGATTTATGCGTAGCATACCAAGGGCGATGGCGGCTTTGTTAGCAGTTTGTCGAACGTGTTTGTCCCATTTGAGGTCATCAGAGATTTGAAGACCTAGGTACGGGTTGTCATGGACACTTTCAAGGACATGACCACTGAGACGGTACATGTGCGTGTGTGTTTTTGCGCTTTGGGCTTATGTGCATTATATAGCACTTTTTGGCATTAAAGCGCATGCCCCAATCATCAGCCCACTTTTCTAGTGACATTAGATCTTCCTGTAGTGCGGCTTTATCCTTATCGGTGCGAAATTGTCTGTATCATAGACAATCGTCGGCGAAGAGGCGGACTTTGGATTTGACGCGTTCGGGGAGGTCGTTTATATGACAAAGGAAAAGGAGCGGACCGAGCACTGTGCCTTGGGGGACCCCGGAGCCAACCTTCGCATCGGATGACTGTGCGCCTTCGCATATGACTCGCACAGTTCTGATAAGAAGTGAGATAACCATGCTAGGAGGGGACCCTGAATACCTAACCACTGAGTTTTTCCAAGGAGTTTGTCGTGGGGAACAGTGTCAAAAGCTTTGGAGAAATCTAATATTGCGACATCGGTTTGTATTCCGCTATTGTAGTTTTGCATCAGATCGTCTATTGTTATTAGGGGTTGCGTTTCACATGAATATCCTGATCGAAAACCATGGTTGAGCGACGTGAGGATGTTGTGTTTTTCAAAGTGGGTTAATATATCTTTACAAATGATGTGTTCTAAGAGTTTACAGGATATTGACATTAGCGAGACTGGTCTATAGTTTTCCGGTGAGTGTCTATTGCCTTTTTTGAAGATTGGGGAAATATTGGCATCTCTCCAGTCCTTTGGGACGGAGCCTGTTTGTAGCGATTTATTGAATATTGCCGTAAGTCCCGCGGCTATTTCTTTAGCACATGTCTTGAGTACTACGTTGGGTATTGCATCAGGGCAGACGGCTTTATTAGTGTCGATGTTCTGGAGTAACTTACGGACTCCATCTTCTGTAACTTATTGCATATTTCAATGTTACAAGTAATTTTATGCTCAAACTAGATCGAAGGTGCTCATTTAGAGCACAACTATCTACAATCTTTTTCTCTTATACATATGACTGTTTATATATATACTCTTTTCAACAAGCTACCCTTTATTTTTTAAAACAGGAAAATTCTATATAGAGTCAAATTATTTTATGTTTAATATTTCAACTAATCTGGAAATAGTTTGTATACATAATAGGGTACATTGCTACATTGCTACATTAGTACCAACCCTTATCTAAGTGCGCAATAGTTTGAATTTAAATCAAATACATCATACCAAGATAACTATTTAAAAGATAGTTGTATGATTTGAGGTACCTCATGCTTTGAGTATTGATTATGTGTCACAGTGCTTTTATAGCGAGCGCTGCTCTTGCACAAATGCATGTCCAGTTATTGATCGTATGACGTCAGTGACGTAACTACAGTGTTTTTCAGTGAGGCGATTAAAAAGGCCTTTCACAGCAAGAGTTGGCTTTGTTTTTTTTTAATAAATAATACCTATATAATATAGTAAATCGTGTTCTAAACTACCTATGCACCATATCTGACATGTATTTTATATTATTATAGGTATTTAACGGGGTCTTTCGACCTTTAACACATCGAAAAAGTGATCACGGGAAGGGTGGTGGAGTTTTCCATAAAACATCGAGTGATCGCAATACCTGCATATTTTCGTAAACCAAAAGATTGCAGATAATAAACAGTTTTTGAACATTTGGTCGTGGGGTGCCCTTCTAAAAGGCCCATTAACTTGCGTGTTAATTTTTATATCGGGATAACAGTAAATGGGTTTGCGCTTTTCTCTGAATTTTGTTCTAGTAAAATGAGGTCACACAAAATGACGTCATTGCTATTTGCATGTGCGTAGTTATATGTTCTATACCCCGTTCTCTATTTACAACACGAAAAGCACGTGTTTTGGATTAAATGTTAATCGATAAATACGCCAAAATCGTTCATGAAGCAAATTTTGTCATATTTCAATTAATATCATTCATGTGCATTTTGTTAAATATTGTCAATTTCTTTCTCAACTATACTTTTATTGACCTCTATTTTGCGAACTATATAAAACAACTAGATGTGAGGACCACCATAACCTTGTGTGATGCGGTCTTTGTGTTTTGGTGTGACGAAGCAGTGACTAAATTTGACGTGGCGACTACGAAATAGCCTGTTTATCCACTCCTGTTGCTGGAAAAGCAGTGACGAAAAATACGTAACAAGGTAGGTCTTTCATTCAATATTTTGACAACATACATTGTAGATGGAAACATGTAGTAGTTATATGATTAATTACGATATTTCTAATATCCATTTGAATTACATCATGAACATAAATGGTGGCTTGGGGCACTTCCC
>LQRL01183969.1:6809-17933 GCA_001703475.1 Hydroides elegans
GTCTTATTGTACCAATTAATTGACTATTCGATTAAAATAAAATAATGAAAATAGAAAATACAAGGGGGTAGTTTCAAATCGGTGGGGGTAGCTTCAAATCGATTTCAGATTACCGTGGGGGTAGCCTCAAATCGATTTCATATTACCGGGGGGTAGCTTCAAATCGATTTCAGATTACCGGGGAGGTAATAATTAGGGGGGTAGCTTGAAATCGTTACACCGGTACACCAATCACCCTCCTCCCCACCACCTCGCAACAAACACAATCACAATCGCAACACAATGGGCAACTCAAGACAATCGCTGTGCTTAGCAACCCAGCCGTAACCAATGACAACAAAGCCATACATGTCACATGCAACCACGTCCATTGTCCCTTCTTTGGAGGTGGTTTCCCTTTGCCTCCAGAACGAGGGGATTCCTCAAGAAGAGGGGAGTTGGTGTGGATCATGGATTTGAAGGGATCGTTGAGGAATGCATTTTTTGCATCTTCGGCTTTTTCGTGGTAGATGGTTTTTGAGAGTTTGGCTGCTACGTCGGCGCGACCGATTTCTTTCAGGCGGATGGCAATATCTTCAAACATGAAGAATAAATGTATGCTGATGTGGTTTTTTTTTTAGATTTAAAAAAGCTTGCTGGCTTATGGTGCATTAGACTGACAATTCATGTGATTGACAATGTTACATACCAATTTCTTTAAAACATCCCTATAACCAAAATGTTAATGCTCTCACGATAAATCATTACAATGGGGTCAGAATTAATATCTGTTTTGAAAATAAAATATGTATCATAATCGTTACAGTTAAAATCAATTTAATGAATTTTAAATAAACAATATCTTACCTATAAACGCCTTTCCAGCTCCGGGCCCTTTGTCCCATTCTAACAGTAGATCGATGCACGGAATATCTTCCGGAACCTTTTCTCCGGTCATTTCGTGGCTCAAATAAAATTCTGTTTCATTAAGAGCTTCTATCAGCTTTCGGCATTCTTCTTGAGTTATATGGTTTGATACCAACTGATACTCTAACACATTCATATCAAATGTAGCATCGATAGAACAAAATACGGTCATCGAGATGACGAATAAAATCAAATATTTCATTTTTGATATAAATTTTGATCACATTATCTGTTATATTAATTCAATCGGTTGTTGATTGAAATAAACGTTTAATGCAAATAAACAATATGCCATTGATGCTTGACAACCTTAATTATTACGTCATTTCATTGTGTTTACTCTATTTACAAATTATTTATTACGTCATAATATTTTGATTGTTGCATAAATTTAATTGTTCTGTCAACTTTTAATGCTCCGTCACATTCAATGCTATCAACTGAGTTTCGAAAAAGAAATCTCCGAAAAATATCAAATAGTGAATTCAATAGTGCATATAGAATTCTATGGTACCATTTATATGAGGTCACTGTTACAATAAACAAAAGACAAATAAGAAAAACATATGTTCATCGTAACCCAAAGGCAGCTAATATACAGAAAAGTTAGTAACATATCTTTAAAAAAAGCTCTGATATTATCTTGAAAGATTAATAAAATGCAAACAAAATCATTTTACTTATTTATATTGTTCAGAAAGGTGTTCACTTTTACAACTAAACCAAATCTGTTCCTTCATACCTAGTGAACTTGGAGCAAAAGAAAACGTTTCGCATTGAACTATTATCAAATAATCCGTACATATCATAAATGCTCATTAAATAATTGGAAATAATGCAAGCCAATTTTTAATTATGTTTATATAGTGATAAACTACAGTTTAAGGGTGCGGTCGTCGGGCAGCGGCAAATTTGCCGCAAGCCACAGAATTTGGTATGGTATATAGTAAACTATGTGGCATTTGTTGCCGCAATGCTGCAGACATATAATACCAATTTATGTGGTCCGCGGTAAATTAACCGCTGTCGGATGACCACACCCTAAAAAAAATGAATAAAATGGTGCTCCAAAAATCGGAATGATGGATGACATTTTACACAATTTGTAAACAAGCTGAGATCTGATGCATGAAATAGTTTGTTTTACAGCTCATGATTCTTTTAGATATATATAAGTAAAATTATAATTTTGAAACCCGCCGATGATATCAAAAGGGTTCCATTCCATATTTCCAAAATTATTTACCCATTCTTCTGATTCCAAAAACATGAACAAAAATTGTTTTCTTTCTATCAACATTCGCATACATGTATATGGAAACACAGCAATTACCCAAATTTACTATAAATATATTGACACAGTAAACGTATATTAACAAACCACACAAAAACTCTGATAGCAATGTTTGGGCACTTTCATCGGTAATAAAACTAATATTTAAACTCTTTCAAGAATCTATTTTGCTAAACACATGTACAAAATAATATAATTTAAGTCGATTTATATTTTTCTTTAAAAAATATATAAAAAAAAAAACATATTTATTTTGCGCATCTGATTGTGAATGTTATTGAGGGAAAAGAACAGTCCAGATGCAAAATTCAATTGTGACGTAATAAAGCAAATGACCTTGAGCAGAAAAGACAGTAGTAACGTTGTCAAGCAACATTTGGCAGTTTGACAATTGCTTTCATTCAGTCAACACATATTTTCTGATATTGATTTAATATTGGATTTATCTTATGAAAAGAATGACAACCAACACTCGTTTTTGCATCTATGTGATGCTAATTGTTTTGACAATCATACCATGTCAAAATACTAACGAGATGTTGACAAAAAGTGTGGAAAAGAAGAGTTTGATTACTTTTCACATTCCAAACCTTGCTGCTCCATTTTTGCCAGTTTTCACTGCCAAATGGCAAGCCCTGAGTCCGCCTCTCTTTGATTTGCAGTAAGTAGTTTCTATCCCTCATGGTACAAAATATGACAAAATAGTTATTTACTAAATAAAAAAATCCATTATTGATATTTTCATCAAATTGTGTATCAAAATACTGTTCTATTGCCGTTTAAGTATTAATCAATTTGCTCTTGCTTCAGTTCTTTTTCCATCCAAGAGGCTAGCAACATGTACATATTGTCAATTTAGATGTTAAATGTTGGAGGTAGTCATCCAAATTTAAGCGTTTACCTTTCTTCTTTACACTTAAATACATTTCAAATCAATTAAAACCTAGATGAACTGTCACAGAATATTTCATATAAGATATTAATTATGCCTGAATTATGTTGTATGTTATCTTCTGATTTTCTACAGTTCTGTCGGGGAAATGCTGCCGACCCTTTTCGCGTCTCCGTGCAAATCGACATTTTGTGTCTCAGCAAACAGCACTACTGCTGTTGGTTCAGTACGTGGAGCCAAATCGAAAGATTATAATACTGTCCTGTTTCTTCTCGGAGTTGGACTCTATGCTTTATTTGCTCTAACCCTGGTTATTGGACAATGCTTGACCATGTCCAAAATTCGCAAGAATCATGAGAGGCGCTATTCGGCTATGGCTGCTCGATGTGCCCAGCTCAAAGATAAACTAGCGGCATTAGAGCAACAATGCGACACGACGGCTCTCAATCTGCAGAATATTGAAAACAACCACAGAAACCAAACGCTAGAGTCCGAAACGGAGCATGCTGAAAACCAGCTTGAACTTTGCGGTTACAAAATGAGCGCGATGGACATCCAAACCAAACTGCAAACCAACGATATCGCTCTGATGAACGCCGATTCAAGCCTTCGACGACTTGAAATGAAGACCAATTTCCTACTTGAAAATCATAGCGTACTACAGCAGAGAATCGATGAGGTTGCCATGAGAAAGGCTGCGATGGAGGCCTTCTTCAGACATCAGGACAAACTGGTCCATTGGTGTGAAGGCATTCGAAATACGAATGACCGAAATGTTGAAATGGCCGACAATCTCCGGGAAGCGATCAGTGCGTGCGATTTCAAACCAGTTGCTCTGAAATTCAAAGAAGCTCAGATGAACTACGAGATGACAATGAATAAATTGAAGGTTTGGAAAACGCGACAGATTATGGCAGAAAACCAGAAGGTAGCAACATCTCTTTGGGATGCTCTCTTAGCGGTTGATATGAAATCCGTTTCCGATAAAATGCGACTGGCGAAAATGCAATTTGAGACAGTTTTGGCAGATGTTGAAGCGATAAAAATCGGTAGTGGTCGACCATCGAAAAAGGGAAAGTCGTGTTTGAAGAAACAAAAGAGCAGCGTACGCAAACATGTCGAAATTAAAACGTCGCTGAATAGAGTTCGCTATATTCATAAGGCTTAGATATATACAATTTGAAATCTATTTCAACCATTTTCATGTTGCATTTATCTTTTAGCTTTAATGCTAGTATAGTGTTGGGGGGGGGGCATTATTTGGCATTAATTGTTATCTATTGTTGTTGAAAAATATATGAATAAAATAGCTAAATTAGAATCGCTTATTTTCTTTCACTTGTCAAGCTTACGTCACATTTAAATGCATATAAAACTCACAAAAAAAAGTCAAATTCATTTATTTAAAGTAATATTTTGGATAAAAATTTCTAGCGTTTGGTTCTGCCAGCCAAATCCAATAACTATAAATTAACTACCTTGCATCATTATATATAACACTATACAATACATTTAATATTTCATAATAAAATTAGTGCTCGTATCGACGCACATTTTAGATAATCCAGTTTTCAAGCGAAAATGAAAACCCCGCTCAACTGATTGTTATGTAACAATTAATTATGATAAAATTTAGATCAATGAAAGCATAAGATTAAGGCCGAGAGGGCGACCTTTATTTTTCCTTCTAGAAAGTATATTTTTTTCATTAGATTGCAACTAAATCGAGAATTTCATAAAAATTGAACTAACCTGATTTCGCAGAAACATTTTTATACCTAATGTGACGTTTTCATATGGTTTGAATATTGAACTTTTTTTTTGCTTTCGCATGGACTTCATCAGTTGTTTACCTGTGTCACAGCGTATGGATGTGTTTTGAAAAATGTGCTCAGACAATGTTATAATATGCTCCCTTTCCATCATCACCAATCTTCATATGATCCGGTACACCAATCACCCTCCTACCCATCACCTCGCAACAAACACAATCACAATCGCAACACCAAGGGCAACTCAAGACAATCGCCGCGCTTAGCAACCCAGCCGTTACCATTGACAACAGAGCCATACATGTCACATGCAACCACGTCCACTGTCCTTTCTTTGGAGGTGGTTTCCCTTTGCCTCCAGAACGGGGTGATTCCTCAAGAAGAGGGGAGTTGGTGTGGATCATGGATTTGAAGGGGTCGTTCAAAAATGCGTTCTTTGCATCTTCGGCTTTTTCGTGGTAGATGGTCTTTGAGAGTTTGGCTGCTACGTCTGGACGACCGATTTCTTTCAGGCGAATGGCAATATCTAAAAATTGAAACATATTTTATGATCACCATATTGCTTATGAAGTATTTTACATTGTCTTAATTTCATATATGATATGGAATTAAATATTATCGTCATCCTTAAATACATATATATTTCAATGAGGTAGAGCTAACTATTTAACACGACTTCAACTGATGCCTTAGAATATTTTAAACGGTGTTATTTTTTATATAAAATGATGCACTTTGTCTGTGTGTATTAAAACAAACAATGATCGTGATGATAAAAAAAAATCTTGTTTGAAAAGAATCATCTGATGTGTTACGATACAAAGTTGTTTTATTTCAAAGTAAAAAGACATTTGCTAAAACGTGTAAATAAATTAAATATCATACCAATGAACGCCTTCCCAGCTCCTGGTCCCTTGTCCCATTCCAAAAGTAGATCGATACATGGCATATCTTCTGGCACATTTTCTCCAGTCATATCATGACTCAAATAAAATTCAGTTTCATTAAGAGCTTCAATAAGCTTGCGGCATTCTTCTTGACTTATATGATTTGCTACCAACTGATATTCGAGGACATTCATATCAAATGTAGCATCAATAGAACAAAATACGGTCATCGAGATGAAGAAAAAAATCAAGTATTTCATTTTTTTTTTATCTAAATATTTATCACATTATCTTTGTAATATTAACTCAATCTGCATTAAATTGCAATGCACTCGTTATGCAAATAAATAATGAGACATTGATGCTTGGCAACCTTTATTATTACGTCAAACCATTGTGTTTGTTCTATTTACAAATTATTTATTACGTCATAATATCTTGATTTTCGTATAAATTTAATTGTTATGTCAATTTTTAATGCTCCGTCACATTCAATGCTATCAACTGAGTTCCGAAAAAAAATCTCCGAAAAATATCAAATAGTGAACTCAATAGTGCATATATGGTATTATCTAAGGTATATGAGGTCACTGTTATAATAAAGAATAGACAAATAAGAAAAAAATATGTTCATCGCAACCCAAAGGCAGCTTATATAGAGAAAAGTAATTAACATACCTTTTAAAGAAAGCTCTGATAATTTCTTGAAAGATTAATGAAATACAAACAAAATCATTTTACTTATCTATATTGTTCAGAAAGCTGTTCATTTTTACAACCAAACCCAATCTGTTCCTTCATACCTAGTGAACTTGGAGCAGAACAAAAAACGTTTTGCATTGAACTTTTGTCAAATTATCCATACATATCATAAATGTTTATTAAATTATTAGAAAAAAATCTGGCCAATTTTTAAAATTATTTTCGTATAATGATAAACAACAGTTTAAGGGTGTGGTCGTCGGGAAGCGGCAAAGTTGTCGCTAACATAGAATTTGGTATGAAATATGATAAACTCTGCGGCAGCCGATGCCGCAATGCCGCATATATTTTATACCGAATTCTGTGGTCTGGAGTTGCAGTAAATTTGCCGCTGCCCGATGACCACACCTTGAATAAATGAATAAAAGAGTGCTCCAAATATCGGAATGATGGATGACAGCTTACACAATTTGTAAACAAGCTGAGATCTGCTGTATGAAATAATTAGTTTTACAGCTGATGTTTTTAGATATAAATATATATATTAGTAAAACTATAGTTTTGAAATCTGTCGATGACATCAAAAGGGTTCCATTTCATATTTCCAATAATACTAACCCATTCGTCTGATTACAAAAACATGAAAAAAGGTTAGTTTTCTTTTTATCAATATTCGCATATATGTATGTGGAAACACGACAATTACCCAAATTTACTATAAATATAATGACATAGTAAAAGCATATTAACAAAACACACAAAAACTCTGATAGCAATGTTTGGGCACTTTCATCAGTAATAAAACTAATATTTAAACTCTTTCAAGAATTTATTTTGCTAAATACATGTACAAAATAATATAATTTAAGTCGATTTATATTTTTCTTAAAAATTATAAAAAATATTTATTTTGCGCATCTGATTGTGAATGTTATTGAGGGAAAAGAACAGTCCAGATGCAAAATTTAATTGTGACGTTATAAATCAAATGACCTTGAGCAGAAAAGACAGAAGTAACGTTGTCAAGCAACATTTGGCAGTTTGACAATTGCTTTCATTCAGTCATATTTAAATTATTTTCGTATAATGATAAACAACAGTTTAAGGGTGTGGTCGTCGGGCAGCGGCAAATTTGTCGCAAACATAGAATTTGGTATGAAATATGATAAACTCTGCGGCAGCCGATGCCGCAATTCCAAAGACAACTCCTTCGCAGAGTCCTTAACATCCGTTGGGACCCAAATAAGAATTTCAAATAACAACTGGATAACAAATGAACAGCTCTACGAAAGAGCTAGTCAAAAACCGTGGTCAACGACTATCGCAACTCGACGCCTCAGAGTGTTTGGCCATATATGCAGACTACCAGACGCAGCACCGGCCAAAAAAGCACTCTACGAGGGTCTGAGAAAAGTCAAAAACCCCGTTGGTGGCCAGAGACTAACTCTGCTCAAATTGATCCAGAAACAACTGAAGAAAAAGTGTATAGAAATACAAAGTGCAATGATTCTAGCTCAGGATAGAAAGGAGTGGCGTAAATTTGTGAATGAAAAGTGATATTTGTTGTGATTTTATCTGTGAAACTGGTGATATACGATTTAATAGACTCTACGAGTGAAAAGGATTTTATAAAGACTCTATACGAAAGGACAATCAATTTAATGAACATATGGACTAAGCTTGAAAAGGCGTTTATGTTCAATATCATCATCATCATCATCATTTCATTCAGTCAACACATATTTTCTGATATTGACTTAATATTGGATTTATCTTATGAAAGGAATGACAACCAACACTCGTTTTTGCATCTATGTGATGCTAATTGTTTTGACAATCATACCATGTCAAAATACTAACGAGACTTTGACAAAGAGTATGGAAAAGAAGAGTTTGATTACTTTTCGCATTCCAAACCTTGCTGATCCATTTTTGCCAGTTTTCACTGCCAAATGGTCAGCCCCGTACCCGCCTCACTTTGATTTGCAGTAAGTACTTTGTATGACGCCCAATGGATATTACAAATAAAATGAATACGCTCTTTGATATTTCTTAGTAACTTGAGTTCCAAACTATTGGTATTTTTTGGCCATTTTAGCACATGTTCATTTCTTCTTGTTTAATTTTAGATGCTAACTTTTGGAGTTGGTCTTTCAAATATTAGCTTTCTCCCCTTTCTCTGTAATACTTTTGTAATCATTTAAACACAATATAAACTGTAAGAGACTTTTGAATGCTAGATATTTTTTATAAACATTTTGCCGCAAATATTTTGCATAGGATAAAGTACGAGGTCGGTCATTAAATGAATTTTGTACAGCTCAAATGCGCCGCCCTGGCATTTGTACATTGTTTTAATTAATGGGGCTGACCGAGTAGTTTTGCCTACTTCGTATTCCGTCCATTATGATAAAGAATAAAGATAAAAGGGCATGTATATATGTTATTCACTTTTCCACAGCTCCATCGTAGAAGTGATGCCGACCCTTGTCACATCTCTTCGCAAATCGACGTTCGCTGTGTCAACAAACACCTCTGTTATTACTAGAGCACCACGTGATGTCCGAACGAAAGACTACAATACGGCACTGTTTCTTCTTGGGGTCGGAATCTATGCGTTGTTTGCCTTAGCCTTGGTTCTCGGACAATGCTTGACCATGTCCAAAATCCGCAAAAATCATGAGAGGCGGTATTCGATTATGGTTGCTCGATGTACCGAGCTCAAGGATAATGCAGTGGCATTAGAACAACAATGCGACACGACGGCTCTCAATCTGAAGAATATTGAAAACAAACACAGAAACCAAACGCTAGAGTCGGAAACAGAGCATGCTGAAAACCAGCTTGAACTTTGCGGTTACAAAATGAGCGCGATGGACATCGCAACTAAACTGCGAACCAACGATATCGCTCTGATGAACGCCAATTCGTGCCTTCGACGACTTGAAAAGAAAACGGATTTTCTTCTTTCAAATCACATCGAACTTCAGCAGAGAATCGATGAGGTTGCCATGAGAAAGGCTGCAATGGAAGCCTTCTTCAGACATCAGGACAAACTGGTCCATTGGTGTGAAGGCATTCGAAATACGATCGACCGAAATAATGAATTGGCCGACAATCTTCGAGAAGCGATCCGTGTTTGCGATTTCAAACCAGTTGTTCTGAAATTTAAAGAAGCTCAGATCAACTACGAGACGACAATGAACAAACTGAGGGTTTGGAAAACGCGACAGATTATGGCAGAAAACAAGAAAGTTGCCGCATCTCTCTGGGATGCACTTTTGTCTCTCGATATGAAACCCGTTGCCGATAAATTGCGACAGGCGAAAATGCAATATGAGACAGTTATGGCAGATTTTGAAGCGATAAAAATCGGAACGGGCCGACCATCGAAAAAGGGAAAGTCTTGTTTGAAGCGGCAGAAGAACAGCGTTCGAAAACATGTCGACATTAAAACTTCGTTGAATAGAGTTCGATATATTCATTAGGTGTTCATATTGATTTATTTGAATTTTATTCTAAATAGAAAATAATATTGTATTTTTGATATTTTTGTATAAACATTTTGTAACCGAAGATAAATATTTTATATTTAATCGTTTTGTATTATTGCAAGAAATTTAATCAATAAAACTATCAAAACAAGCCATTCTCTCATTTATTTTCTCTTATCAATATGGAATCACATGTGTATATATAACTCAACAAATAATCAATAACTTATACATTGAAATTTATATGTCTATTTTTATCTTATTTTTTTAAACAAAAAATAAAGACAATTAATAAATCCAGTTTTTATTCCAAAATTACTGTACAATTTCCTCAGACACACGAAATTAGAATTAGTAGGATAAGAACAATGGGCATACTATATTCAACAAAATATTGTCTAGTCACAGAAACTGAATTTGAATTTGATAATTACCTCAAATACAAATACTTATTTGAGTCAACTATCATTGATTTATATCAAAGTGCAATGATAAACTAAATACAAGACAAATTTACAAAATTAAGCACTGAAAATACGGTATCAGGACAACTCACCCAAAACTCAACTCACACAAATAAAGAATGGTCAGCACACCATAATTCTTGGACAACTCAACCAATTTTATAGCGAGTTGGTGTTTGGGTGAGTTGTCCGACATCCAGAAAATACACGAAATGTAAGTAATACATATACGAGCGCATATTCAAAGTATTGTTTATTTGAACCTAAAAGAGTGCATTTAAGAAGATTGTCAAAGCACCAGTTTCAAACGAGTTCATATTTGCTTTTTTCCCAAATAATTACAACAAAAACAAATTATATATCCATTTTGAAAATCGAAATGTTGTACATTTATCACTTTTCATATAATTGTACAATTACTAATACAAACACTTATTTAAAAAAACTAGTCATGTATCTGTGATTTAGAAATTGAACACTTATTTATTTTGATTGTTTAAATGGCTGGCAGAAACTCCGTTAGCTTCCCAGTTTTCAAAATGTATAATCTTCAAGCAATACAGCGATAACATTTTCAAACGCAAATCAAACTAAAGTTGTGTCCATCATTTTATCATGCCATAACCCTTCAGCACGAATTCAGGTCAAAATGGCTCCGGTCTATACGGTCCGGTCATAATTACCCCCCCCCCCCCCCCCCCCCCCCCCCCCCC
>LQRL01183981.1:13256-29027 GCA_001703475.1 Hydroides elegans
TGGGTGACCCATGGCGGCAACTTTCTGCAAATTTTATGAATGCCTGAAATGAACCAAACACCAACAGCCAAATCAAAGAAGAGGAAAACAAAATCATCAATAGAGAACATTGTTGAAAAGGTTATACAAGAAAAAGACTCCTATCCGCGATAACACCGAAAAATCAATCATGAGTGAAGAGCAACAAAAACTACTTTAAAAACCTAGCTCAGCTGATCCAACCTGTAAAATCTGCACATATATATATTCCATGAACAATAGCAACATGAGCTAAGAAGCAAAAGACCAGACACTATTGATACTCAAAACAGAAACACCTATGCTTTCTACTCACCTTGAGGGATTCGTTGTGATGATACAAGATTCAAAATGGAGAAAATAAAAGCCTCCGCCTACAAAAAATGGAGGACAACAGCACACGTATGCAACTTTGTTTGATTTCACAGCACGCTCAATGTGCAAAATATCTAAGTTTGGGTATTCGCCAAGAGCGCCAACAGGTTTCATACTTATGGCAATGCCCCATAATCATGTACCTGGATTTCGAACACAACCAAAGAACATGTTTGCGAAATATGAATACGCCAAGTAAGACCTAATTACGTTTCAAGTAGAAGATAAAAGTGGACTTCTTCCTGTCACTGTTGATCACATAATAGAACTTGACCAAGCATGCAACAAGCGTGATATCAAAACAAATATTACAGATCTAGATTAAGTCCATCTTATATTTTGTAACTGCTATTGCATGTTTAATGGCACCACAAAGAAATGTCAAATGTCAACTTTGGTTACCGTTGCAACTCATACGTTCAGTTACCAACGGAATATTCCAATGGCCATCGGCTCAAACCAGGCTTTCTCAATTAAAGGGGACACTTTATATCGCAGCAAACGTTCGATAGCTTAGAGCTTCAAGGTCACGAATGAATCAAAGAATTCAAAGACCATGAATCAGCTTGCCCTTTACTTGCAGTGTTTCGATAGAGGCAGCAGCTTTGCATGGACAAAAGAAAACGCATCAACGCTTTCAACAGAACGATTCATCGGTCAGTTTCAGGCAAAAACTACGGAATTGAAGTCTGTCTATAACGAACCATCAGCAACCACCTTTTGATCCATCACTGTTGATCGGACTATATATAATCTAGAAGTGATGCCGTTACATCAGCAAATAAACCACCCACTTCAATAAATGTTGATTTATGAAATTATCAAAATTATAGTTAACTGATACAAAAAATAAATAGTGCAGCGGTGACATCAAGCGTTTGCTTTTAAAATACCGAGTTACAAAAGTCAACGTTATAAAATAGATAAGTTTAGTTTTAATTTATCCCGCGAGAAAACAATATTTTATCATTCTTATATTTCAAATTCAAATTTGCCTTTATAAAAGCTTCTTGTATTTGTCTTCTGCGGTGTGAAAGTAGCTGAGTAAAATTTGAAATCGAAGCTGTTGCTGCAAAAACACGATTATACTGAGAAAATGTAAAATAAAAATCCATATATAAGAAAACCGAGTGTTTTGAATATTTCAACAGTAAAGACACGAGCAAATACAAATGGTATTGGTTATCATGGCAAAAAGGAAAGGAGTTCCAAGATAAATCTGATAATGATCACAAATATTATACCTGCAGGTTTTTCTACCCTAATATTGTTCTAATCGATAAACTTAACATGTTATTATTACGACCCCCTGGATATTTTTGAAGAGAGCGCTGTTACCCACGTGCTGTTGCTTCAAAACGTAATTGCGTCACAGATAATATTTGGGTAACTTGCTAGTTCCTTTTACATAGTAAATTCGACATTTTCTATTGATAAGTTTTATATTTTAGTTTAATGTACAATTGTAAACATCATCAGCTGTTTCGTCTGCAAATATTGAGTAAGTATTTTTATGTAATTAAAACATCATCAGCTGTTTCGTCTGCAAATATTGAGTAAGTATTTTTATGTAATTAAATATAATTCAACTATTTAAAAAAATAAAGTTTTGAACATTAACAAAGAGGATACCAATATATACACATGTTTATGAGTTTGTCTTAATAACAAAAATCTTATTTAAACATTTAGCAAATATGTTAGACGATTCAAGTGTCGGAGTTCTCGATCAAGATTCACGGATGGATCAATCATTAATTTATATGTATAAACTATTCATAAAACCCTTTCTGCTCTGAGAAATTTTCCCGATGTTATGACAAACGTCATACAAGAAGAGGAACTTCATGTTATGACCAGGAATGCCGTTCATGTATCATCTATTTTTGTTTAACAAAGAACCGTTGATAATTGCAGACACAGTCATTGGAATGCGGCAAAGACCAAATCAAATGGCATGGCAAACGTAGACGAAACTGGACTGGTTATGGTATGTTGTCGGAACTCTATACTTTAAAAACCCGACAATATGTACCCTGGGAATATTTTCGCTAAACCTCTCTTTCTTCATTCAAGTATTTTGAAGAAAAACCTTCAAGTTCTTTCGTCTAGTAAATGTTTTTACGGACAACACATTAAATCCGCGACGGAGACAGGATCGATTGTGAATGCACATATTTTAAAATATTATTATTCAGGCCTGTTTCACCGCCTCTGCTTCATTGATCAGCACGAGGCTGAAACCATGATCCATACCACCGTGGCGGCATACATCATGTACAATATTTGCATTTTGCACTCACCATAGATACAAGGGGGCAATTTCAGTAACCGCAGTTTATGTGTAGTTACGAGTGAATCCATAGAAGAGTAAGTACTCAACTAATTTCAAAACTGGACACAATGTTCGTTTAGCGGTCGCTGGATATCAGGAAATAGGCATTGAATATCTCAAACTTAGCTTCGTCCAGAATTTTTGCATTCTGTAAGAGGACCTAGTTGATGTTCTGGAGGAGGATGAGCCGGAGGACGCAATGCCATCGCAAGGGGCAGCTGAAGGCGACGATAAAAACATGTTCAGTGCTATTTGTAAATCTAGACAATAGTCACATAGCTTGGTTATTCAAGTTGACTATTTTGATAAATTAATGGAACCAGTAGCGCTGTATGGATGTGAGATTTAGGGCCTTTTCGGTTGTGATATTGGTTTTAGGTATCAACTCCGTTATTATAAATATGTCATCAGGCTCAACAAATAGACAAATACCGTTATGCTGCTTGGGGAGCTAGGTAAATTGCCACTGCGCGAGGTTATACTGTCCAAGGTGCTTAATTTTTTTATTAGAATTGTTCCATGCCAAAATGATAGAAAAATAAGAAAAATACTGAATGACATGAGACTTAGAATATTCAATAAAAATGTAGGTTTAACAGTCAATTGATCAAGCATGACCAACTGGGTCTGTCCTTTTTATGGTTATCTCAGGGTATTCTTACTTTGGACCACTCAAAATGGTAAAACAAATCTAGTCAATCAACGTATAAAAGATCAGTATTTCTCTGTAAAGCAAAATAGGCGGAGTGCACTATTTGCATTTTGCAAGAGGACTTGGTTGATGTTCTGGAGGAGGATGAGCTGGAGGACGCCCTGCAACCGCAAGGGGACAGCTGAAGGCCATGAATGAGAATAAAAACATACAAATACGGAGAAATAACATAACAATAAACTTGTAAAAATATGCTCAAATACAAGTCACTATAGTGATTTAATAGTTTTAGAAGATTATGATAACTTTTATCCAATGAAAAATGACAATGTACCTCATACTGCTTGGATCTATATAAAGATACTAGTAATGAAGAGAGAGATTTCAGTGTCAATATTGATTTGAAGCAATCTGAAGCAATCTATAATTTATTCTGATCGAATAAAACTACAAATTTTCAATGAAAGCGGGTTGGTCAAACCATGGGACCGACACATAACTCTAATGTTAAAAGGTCGTGACCTTAAAGAATAACTTTAAAACTTTTAAACGTTATACTCACATGATTTAGACAAAAACCTGTATTTTTACGGTCGTCTGGATGCCACGCCTGATGACCATACAAAAAACATAAATCATTGGTTAAAATCTAGAATTATTTAATATCACGGTATTATATACGCTACCAATTATAGTTCATTTATATATAGTTCAAATCTAAAATCTAAAAAAAAAATAATAATATAAATTGAAGTCAGATATTTTTTTCAGATTTTAGTGGCGTCAACAATTCAATGATCATATCATATTGCGCCTATGCCTCGTTGTATCAATGACCCAAGCAGGCTGCATACAGATTTAAGCCTAAAGTCACAGACATGATCCAACATCTGGGCGATGCCACAGAGCCTAAAAACCTGTGTAAAAGACAGATGTGACACAATCTGTGCAACTTAAAATATTCTAGGCTAGACAACAGCCAAAAGAAAATACAGCCAATGGTTACAAAAATTTAAGCATTGCAGCACTTAAATATGACGAGCTGTTAATAGAGCTGAAAGAATAATGATATATATTTTAACTAACAGTGTATCGTGCTGTCTTGTCGGAGAGTGTCGAATCAGAGGATGACGTTGCTCCAGTGTCGCAAAACAAACGAGGTTTGAAAAATTGAATAAAAAAATAATAAATTTACTTAAACAAAGATCACCATCTACACGGACATCTATGGCTCTATGTACATTTTACTTTAATGCTCACAAAATTTGTAATTAATTATTCCTACTTCAACTAAATTAATTTTTTTTGATAAAGCAATATTCATAACAATTTTGAAGGTATATAATAAACAGTATTTTCTTATAAACTAATTCTAAAAGTGCCATATAAAATTAATTTTTAAGGATATAATTATTTCATTAGGAAGATTTGGGAAAAGCTAGACGAAGAAGAAAAAAACAACCGAGGAGTATGTATCAGATACTGCATCGGGTGATGACTACGTATCAGATACTACAAGAGATGAGTATATGCCACTTCATGAAGAGAGTGGGTCAGATTCAAACGAGTCGGCTATTACGCAAGGTAAAATTATTTGATTATGTTGTGGACACATCATTTGATCGTTAAAAACAGCATTTGATCAACTTCGTATACATAGAAATTTTACTACTGTCGTTTTCATTCGAATAATTTGTATTTCGTTATGCGATGTATATAGTAGAGTTGGACTTGAGAATAGTTAACAACTCAGGGATAATTCTAGCGTGCGCCATGTGCGCCATGGCGCACACTTTTCATATACGGCGCACAGAAATTTGGTCTGTGCGCCGCGATGGCGCACGGTTTTCTAGAATGGCGCACGAAAATTCGACATGTGCGCCATTTTCGTTGAACGTTTAATAATTTTATCGGAATTTTGCATGAAAGTAAAAGCAATTTGAAGTTCTATGCAACGGATCTAACCGATCTTTATTACTCGTTTGAATTCTGAAGTGAAACTTGACGCGTTGGGCTGATTCTGGCCATCCTCTGCCTGTTTTGGATAATTCATATACGAAATATGAAATGAAATGAAATGAAAATACTAATCCAAGACAATGTATTTCGGGACAGAATTCGACTGTACAATATATGTTGCGTTTTTGAGTAAATTCGAATTTATTTTTATGCAATACATGTATGTCGCATAATGTTTATCTTGGTCTTTTTTTACGAACTTATTTTCCTTAAAACACACTTTTCTTTAAAGTACAATTTTTGTGCAGGCTTAATGCCTAATAATTTGTGCTCGCGCCTTCAGCGCTCGCAAACAACAATAACGAATGAAAGTCTAAGTGTTGGGTAAAAACGGTTTCAACGTAAATGTACGCACCAGTTTCTTAATAAAAAGTAAATACACTCTTATGACCCAAACAGACAATATCCATGCTTCGGTTTTGGGTAAATATACCTTACTCATGCAATATATCTTTACGGCGCACCCCCTAAGAAAATGGCGCACACAAATGTTGACTGTGCGCCATCGGCGCACAAAATCTAAATCCTAGAATTATCCCTGCAACTGAACTAATAAATAAAATATTAACACTGATAGAAATTATAACAATATGTAATTATTTAAAAATTTATTCTTTCATAAATGAATCATGTGATGGTTGTAAAGGTCTGACATTATACCCAACCAGCAATGAGAGAATTAAACTTAAAGTAAGTTTATATCGTAAAATGTATATATAGTACATCACACATGCCCTAATTGTATATATATGTAAATATGATACGCATGAACCTCTTCGGTGTGGAAGACATCAGTGCTGATCGGTATTCAAATGTTACGTAGCATTCTCAAGGAAATCGCACCTGACAAGGTCAACGAAGCAGCACCAAGAACGCCTCCGAGAACGGTCTCTTCTTTGTCAAAGGATTAACAGTAATTTTGGCCAGGTTTTTATCGCTTGGTAATTCAATTGATACATCGCATAAGCCGGTTACCATCGTATTTACTATATTTTCGTTCATATTTATCATCTTTTGAAACTTTTTATGGATTAAAAAACATCAAAGTATAAACTTATGCACTAATGCTACTAATCTAAAAAGGAAATATTGTATGATTCACAAGTGAATAAAAAAATCTATATAAGGTTTTATCAGATTTATAATTTCTATTTGTTTTTTAATTTCTACATTGTATATGCGGTTACCCAACATGCTAAAGGGTCGCGTGTACGACAAGAAATTTGATAAATGAATGAAAAATGAATGCGAAAAGAAAGCCCCCACCAAATCCTATAAGCGGAGATTACATGTTGGATTCATACATGCGTTCCTGAACTCGGAGCCAAAGGAGAATTTTTAAAGTACTGATGGACGCAGTCGGGTTTCTTCAAGACCACAAAGTCCAAGGGAAGTCTTCAGAGGTTGGTTCCAAGAGGGTATTCATATCAATTCTTAGGAATATGCTTCAGTATCCTTAAGTTGAACTCAATACGAAACACGAAATACGCCATGCGAGACTTTTATTATGTTCGAAGCGGAAGATAAAAGTGCTCCTTCATGTCACTGTTGATCACATAATAGAACTTCGCCAAGTGTGCAATGAGCGTGATATCGAGACAAATATGACAGAGCTAGTTTTAGTCCATTTTAAAATCTGTGATTAAATCTCAATCTCAAGAGGAAAATTACAAAATATTTTTACATAAAATTGCGCACATGCTTGAGGTTTATAGTTTATGTGCAAAATTGACCATAAACAGTACCAGCAAAAAATAACCTAACACACTGAATATTTGGAATAACGGGTCATACTAGAAAAGAGCTAAGGTTCACAAAAATACAATAAATCGTATAGGAAATCAAACTACGGTAGCGAACCTTTTCACTAAAGTGCACAAAAGTGACCACAAAAAAAGATAAAACAGCATGTCTGCTAATTCCAAAGGCTAATAGCGGCTCGCTCGAAGCCTTTCAAGGTCCGACCGGTTTAAGGTTTTTCTAGAAACAATCCACCCTAGTTTGAGTCAAACTACGGTAAGGCAAGTGTAATTTTAACGCGTGTAGTTAAAATCACACTTACAATGAGGATGAGATTTTCGACGATTATTTACTAGATGACGTAGATTGTGATTTTAAAACGTAGACACTACCGGTAAAATGTCAAAAGAACATGAATCTGATGGTGAATGTGTTGACACCAACAAAGCATTCGATGACATAGAACAGGATTTACAGCCATACCATGCCAAAAGGAAAATGAATGATTGCGTATTAAAGCAAAGAAACAAGAACACTACCACAAAAATAAATCAAAATACTAGAAAATGTGAAGCTTGGCTCAAGATGAAAAATATATCCTGAATATTCCTAGCGTCCAGCTCGACAACATGATGGGAGAATACCTATTACACCTGACAAAAAGGAAAATGGAGACTACAACGAACCAAATACCAAAACATGTTTTTTTCAGGTTTGTTTAAATAGTTCATTTATTTTGACATAATTTTACTAGAACTTATGATTATGATCATTAAAATTCATATATTTTTAAACATAAACCAAGAGTGTAAGAATGGCAAGAAATACGATGTGCAAAAGAAGTTTATGGACTGTATGCGACAAGCCTATAAGCTTTGTGGCAAGAATCCTGTAAAGAAAATGCCTTTGGCAAACTAAATCCTACAGAGTGCATCTGCCATTGATCCAGCCGCAAGCGGGATTCAGGACATCCAAGTCCATTTCCCCGATGTTCAAAACAAACGTCATACTAAAGGACGAACTTCTTTTTTTTTAAAGCCGACAATATGTACCAGGGAAAATCTTAGCTTATCCTCTCTTTATACGGACATTTTGAAGAAAATAGTAAAGTTCTTTCGTCAAGTAAATGTTAACACGGACGAAACATTAAATCCACGACGGAGACAGGATCAATAATGTATGCACATATTTTAATATATTATAATTCAGTTCGGTTGCGCCGCCTATTCTTCATTGAACAGCACGAGGCTGAAACCATTATCCCTACCTAATTTTGCGGCGCATATCATGCACAATATTTGCATTTTGCACTCACCATAGATATCGGGGGAAATTTCAGTAACCGCAGTTTATGTGTAGTTGCGCGTGAATTCATAGAAGAGTACTCAACTTTTCAAAACTTGAAAAAAGGTTCGGTTAGCGGTCGCTGGATATCAGGAAATAGGCATTGAATATCTCAAAACGTAGCTTCGTCCAGAATATTTGCATTTTGCAAGAGGACCTGGTTGATGTTCTGGGAGAGGGTGAGCCGGGGGACGCTCTGCCACTGCAAGGGGCAGCTGAAGGCGACAATGCCCTGAATGAGAATAAAAACATAAAAAATAGGGAGAAATAACATAACGTTAAACTATGCGTCAAAAATATGCTCAAATACAAGTCTCTATAGCGATTTAATAATTTATTGTATGAATTTCATATTGTATAATGTTCATGCAATATTTAAATGTGTTTCTGTATATTGTTTATCATTTAGCATTTCAAGAATTTGTTTTTTTTAAACGCTTGTTATTCGGTGATAGCAGACTTGCGCTTGATTATTACTACATTATTATTTTTTGCGTCACATATATTTTCATTTGATATACTGTTTCCTAAAGTACAATTGACATTTTTATCTAGGGTAATATTCTTTAAAAATCAAAAGGCCTCCAGCGATTTTCACGAATAAAATTTTCACTAAAGAAGATCAATCCGGTCGAAACCGGCCTTGAGAATAAAAATTAATTATTATTAAAATAGGCAATGAGTTTTATTTCTTTATTAACAAGATATAAAAGAAATATTCAATGAATATACCATGATGATTGTATCTTTTTTTTCCAGAATTGGTTACCCACGCAGCAAAAAGGAACCCAGCAAAAGAACGTGACAACATTGACATCAACCATTCCATCAAAACATCCACAGCAGGAATGAGATCCAGCATCGTCATTTTGCAATCTTCTTGATAATCCGAAAATGACAGTTTTCTTAAGCCGACTCTGCATTAAAAATGTGCCAGGATCCAGAGCAGAGACTTGTTGAAACACAGTGAAATATATTCAAGAAAGGCATGGTATCCAAACTTGTTCCCGTATCTTATTTATATTAAATGAAACAAAAACATATTGTGATTGATGGCATGATAAAAAAATTAATAGAAAATGATGATTGTATCTTTTTTTCCCCAGAATTGGTTACCCACGCAGCCAAAAGGAACCCAGCAAAAGAACGTGACAACAATGACATCCACCATTCCATCAAAACATCCACAGCAGGAATGAGATCCAGCATCGTCATTTTGCAATCTTCTTGATAATCCGAAAATGACATTTTTTTAAGCCAACTATGCATTAAAAAAATGTGCCAGGATCCAGAGCAGAGACTTTTGAAACACGGTGAACAATATTCAAGAAAGGCATGGTATCAAAACTTGTTCCCGTATCTTATTAATATTATATGAAAAAAAAACATATCATGATGATTGATTGTATGATAAAAAAAAATAAAAGAAAATGATGATTGTATCTTTTATTCAGAGTTGGTTACCCACACAACCAAGAGGAACCCAGCAAAAGAACGTGACCACAATGCAAACAACCATCAAAACATCCGCACCACAAAAAAGATGCAGCATCACCACAATTTAATCGACACACGTAAGATTGAAGGCAGAAAATAATGGATGTTCATTTTGTAATCCTGGTTTTCCAAATAGGGAAGATCGCGTACAGGAACCACTACGAAACAGCCTACACAAATCTCAGAAAGTAGTTTATTTCGGCACAACGCTTCTGGGAAAACTGAAGGATACGTCGTCATTAGTATCGCAAATAATTTCATTTTTCTACATCATAATAGCGCAAAAACTGAAGGGTATTGGGTTTAATCTCAAGCAATAACTTTACTTTTTTTGTGAATCTCTTTTATTTTTCCTTATATTTGTATTATTGTGGAAATGCTGATTGAAAGAATTTGTTATTGTTTTGTAGATGCAATCAAGGGCTTTGGCATATAGTTCCATTAATAAATGTTGTATTTGATCCTATATCAATTGGAAATAAACGACAAGATGAAAAGAAACAATTCCGACTCGAAATCAATAAACAATTTTCATACGAAAAGTGATCACGAAATCGTCATTTCACAATTCAACATAAATTAGCAAATAATATATTAAAGATCAAATAGCAATACACCTACACCTATCGACCATCTCAAAAATCAAGACAGAACAGCAGTATGAGAAATGCATTAGAAAAAATTTATCCTTTGTGTATGGTAAAAACTTATCAAGCTTACATCGATGAAAATTATGTACACATTTATTTAAAAATAACCGTAGTAAACTTTATTTTCATAATTATTAAATATTATCTTTCATACATCAAAACAACCAATATTTATGTATATAAAATAACACCGCCGCATTATTTAAATGTAAATTACAATATTGTTTTGAAGTAGCATATCCAGATTTCTACGAAGTCATGGGTGTGAATTCACTATTAAGAGGAACAAAATGGATTCTATATTGGTGGCAACCGCTGAGATGAACAACAGAAGTAGGCCAAGCTGATGCTCTCGGCAAAATTGGCCAGATAAATATATCAGAGCAAAATGTTATTGTTGGAAATTCTATTGAGCGATGGCCTGAACCATACTTGAAATACATAACATCAGGACGACTAATACCATTATATAGAATCGCTCACGTCATAACAAATTAAACGCGGATTGTAATTTTGCAACTCTTCGAAAAGCATCGCTGAATATATATCAGGGGTGTACTTTAGCGGTCGCGCGGTCGCGTATGCGACTAACTTTTTGGCCATGCGACTAACTTTTCAAAGTTAGTCGCGCGGCACGCGACTAACTTTTTCTCGTTCTTTAGTTATTTATAATATATAAAAACTGTTATAAAATAACAAATTATCGTGTTTAAAGTTCTATTTTGCGCTTGCGCCTTCGGCGCTCGCATTACTTAAGTTTTTTCTTACGAATAAGTATACGATGATTAATGATTAAAAACATTTAATCATACATGATTAATCATTCGGTACTGATATTTTATCAATTCATGGTTTTAGTGTAGATATGAGCGTTTCATCAAATGTTCTCACATAAAGTATCTTATTGAAAAATATATGTTCAATTCGAAAACCAACCATTAGCAGTCCTGTGCATGGTGACAAATACACTTGCGTAGAATGATATATACCAGTAAGTAAAGCACTCAAAAAGTCCTGCGCTGTTTTTGGACATAATAGACATGTGGTTCAAGACCTTTGATTAGGCTTTTTTTGGCTCGCGCCTACGGCGCTTGCATGCTAATTTTCTTGATATATTTATTTTTCCCGCCTTTCCTGTATGGAGATCATTTTAAGCAAGATGTATCTCTGGTGTTTTTCTAAATACATGTATATGAAATACGTCATGACAAGCCGCGCGACTAACTTTTCCCTCGCGCGACTAACTTTTTGGAGCCAGTCGCGCGGGCGCGACTGGAAATTTTACTAAAGATACACCCCTGATATATGTTTCAAAGGTACATCATACAGACTTCAAACTAATTGTGAACCAATCGCCGATTTTAGACCCAAAAGGCTTAACCGTTTAATCCACCATATGAGGATTTATGAGTTTGCACCACCTTAAATAGCAAAGCGAACTGACGTCATCAAATGAGATAAAGGAATTGTTCACCCGTGGTGAAATATTATATAGCATACTCGTATGATTCGTTTAGCCGCATTTAGAGTTTTTCAAAGGTTTAGGAAACGAAAAGGGTAATACAAAATAATGCGAGTGTCTAAAGATGGATAATGGATAAATACGATTTTACAGTGATTTCAATCGTGTTTCATATCAATTAATGTTCTGTTTTTTATCGCTATCATACTTTATTTTTGCATGTTAATATAGTTTATTAATGAATGTAGAAGTATGAGCTATGTTAGATTTTCATCAAGGGAGCTATTCATTTCTACAGCACTAGATTTTTTCGTAAAAATATCAATAAAAATATTCTTTCTTTCGTAACTGAACTCTAGCCAACAGGATCGAGGATGAATACAAGTATACAAATAGTTTCAAATAACCTTAATTTAATTATTCATTCATTTTAAATACAGAACTGAATTTTACAACGGAGAAGAGTCAATCATTACAGTTCGAGACAACGATGATCATCTAAATCATGCAAAGAACCGTTTGTTTTCGCCACATGACAAAACAAAAGGCATAGCCGAACACGTACAGCAGCTTGAAAATCTAAGCACTTTTGTTTAGCTGAGAGGAAGCCATTTCGTATACAGATTCATTATGATTATGATAAATATCACGTGAACACATAAACATTTAGTGCATTCAACCGTCAATAGCTGACCTAGCCGCAGAGTCAATGTCACTTGAAGAGTTAAAATTGAAAATCTTTATTTCAGTCACATCGACATACAAAATTTTGAACAAGCAACTTGAATTCAAATAACTAGCATTTGGTTTGAACAGCGAAATGAACGGCGTCCAATTTTTAAAGTGTCTAACCGCCTTAACACTTATGTAAAAAACAGATGTGACACAAGCTGTACAACTTCAAGCATTCTAGGCTATCTTCAAACTATCGTATTAATATGTCTTACTTAAATGAAAGGTACACAAATAATGAAAGTTATGTTATAGATCAAATTGGCCGGGTCCAAAATAATCGTAAAATAAGTTTTCGCGAATTACGGCATTGTTATGAAAAAAACCAACATGGCGGACCTGTCATTTTGTTAGTCCAAATTTTATTTTATTCTTTTTATAAGGAACTGTAAGCTTCGAATACCAAACAAAATGTACCAAAAGATCCTCAAAAACACTGTTCAAAAATTGCGGTAACACTAAACGCTGTTGGCTCGTTAATTTAATACATTTCAAACATAAATTGTTATTGGTGTCTTACATGAGCACACATGTAGTTTTGTTTTTACAACTTATCCTATTTGAGCGCATGTGTTTTTGTTTTTGAACAAAATCCGGTGCTATCACTTTATTCAGCCTAGAATAAATCTTTTTTGGTTTTCTCCTGTTTTGTAATATTTAAGCGGTTTTAAAGGTTTATGTTCATTGTTTTGCTTCTATATATGCACATTAGAGTAAGATTTCATATTATTCATTGTAATTTTGTATACTTTTTCTGGTGCTTTCTCATTTTTTTTTATTACAGTTGGTGTCCTCAATACACAGCTAGAAGTACAACGACATGGATTCAAGTCAAAGACCGAGTACCACGAGCAGAATGGCGGGGGCGGAAAGGAAGAAAGTTGTAAGTCTAACCTTTTTACTCAATTGTAATGTAGTATATGGATCTTAACAATGACAAAAAACCAACACAAGAACAATGATATAGTTCCACCTTTTACAGTCTTATTGAGTTTATGTTTTGTGCGCTTAGTGGGAGACTTATGCAACTCTTTAGTATGGAAATTCCTGTTGATAGTTTTGATCGCATTTGCTAAACCTGAAGTGTTTTGAATGGAGAATTAAGCCTGGTGTCCTATATGAGCGCATATGTGGTTTTGTTTTTAGGAATGTTCATATAGAGTAACAGGGTGTACCATCAGGGTCGAAACCCTCGGTAATTTCGAGGGTAAATAAATTTGGGGATCTCTGCAATGCCTACCGACTTCTAGACAAATTCTTAGCTATAGGTCAGATACTCTTAAAATAAATATCTAGCTTGTACGGGTAACAGCTTTTGCGTAGGTGACTGTTATAGGCTCGGTAAAAAAAACTCTGATTGTGATTAAGTTTATGTATCTAGTTTTGAAAACATTTGCTAAACCGGAAGTGGTGTGAATGGATACTATTTTCCACAGTATTTTCCATGGTAATATATCAATAGACAAATGTCGAGCTTTAATAATTTCCCTTTTTTCAAATTTACTTTAATAGGTCCTAAAACAAATAAAGCCAGAGGCCATGCTTTTAATAAGAGCCAGGCAAAGAAGGTTTTCGCAGCGATTGTTGAAGTCCAAGTCCAAACCCACCAAAAAACAGACACCATCCGAACATACCTCGAAAAATACGCCCACCACCTCCCGGCCCACCAAGCCCTCCACCTTCAAGATAATGAAAAAGAATGTTGCCAGAAAGTCAACATCAAAACCGGCTAGAAAGTAATGACATTGAAATAAAAACCCAGGTCGAAATCCTGATTGGTATCCATAGATTACATCGTGTTTTGACAATTACATTTGAACTTAATCGTACACGCTTTTTTCAAGTAGGTTTGATACAGAATTGAGAACGCTTAGTTGACGATAGTTACTGAACTCAAACTTCTTATTTTTCTTAAATACCTGAGTTACTTTACCTTGTTTGAGGTCCTTTGGCACTGAGTTTTGAGTAATAGACAGGTTGAGAATATGTTTTAATACTGGGGCTAGTTGTTTTGCACCCTCCTTTGGCGCTCGCATGTTTAGGTACAAATATATTTTGGAATGCATAAAAAGATACGTTCGCGCTTTCGGTGCACGCATTTAACATGTTGTTTTATAATTGAATATCGAGCGCGAATGCCATTTTTAACCTGCGCGAGTGTCGTTTCGGATGATGGCCGCGCAAGTGTGCGTGTCGTTTTGAACCTCCGACTTTGGGTTAATGTTCATCCTTGCTGTGAGACGAATTGGTTAAACAGTTTTGCAGAATTTGAAGCACGTTCCCTATAGCTCTTCAGTTACTGACTTTAAATATTTTGTGAAATACATTGGTGCTTCGGCTACTGGGATAGTTCGCTTACATATTGTACATTTTATCGAATAGCCGAGAAACATATTAACGAACCTAAAGGGCGAAAATATTGATTTTATTTATCAGTTGTAGAGTCTTCCTGCTAAATTAACAAGAAAATATTGATTCGTGTTTGTACTTTGTTTATAAAAGTCATTCTAGTCCATGAGTATTTTCCATGAGTCCTGGAAAAAGTGACTGTCATGGAAAATTTCATGGAAAAGTCATGGAATTTTGTTCTTGAAAAAATGTATGAACCCTGGGTAATGAATGTAGGTGATAGCTTTTGAACTTGTTATATTTTGTCTTGTAAATACTTTGTAAGGGATCCCAGGCTGCACTTGCGACCATAAATTTTATACGCATTACACATTGATATTTCACTGTACTTAGAATTTTGATCGTGCAATATAATTAAACTTTTTTTTTTCAATTTTAATTCAATAGGTCCTAAAACCAATAAAGCCCGAGGCCTTGTTCCTAATCAGAGCCCCCGAACGGAGATATGCCGAGAGGTTATACAAATATTGCAAAATCAACAAATTACCGCCGCCCCCCCCCCCCAAGACACCTGCATAAGCTCCAGACCCACCAATAC
>LQRL01183981.1:29037-41254 GCA_001703475.1 Hydroides elegans
TATAGGATGGTTATGAGTATGGAAATTCCTGTTGATAGTTTTGATCGCATTTGCAAAACCTGAAGTGTTTTGAATGGAGAATTAAGCCTGGTGTCCTATATGAGCGCATATGTGGTTTTGTTTTTACGAATGCTCATATAGAGTAACAGGGTGTAGCATAAGGGTCGAAACCCTCGGAAATTTCGAGGGTAAATAAATTTGGGGATCTCTGCAATGCCTACCGACTTCTAGACAAATTCATAGCTATAGGTCAGATACTCTTAAAATAAATATCTAGCTTGTACGGGTAATAGCTTTTGCGTGGGTGAATTTGTTATAGGCTCGGTAAAAAAACTCTGATTGTGATTAAGTTTATGTCTCTAGTTTTGAACACATTCGCTAAACCGGAAGTGGTGTGAATGGATCCTATTTTTCACAGTATTTTCCATGGTAATATATCCATAGACAAATGTCGAGCTTTAATAATTTCCTTTTTTTTAAATTTATTTTAATAGGTCCTAAAACAAATAAAGCCAGAGGCCCTGCTTTTAATAAGAGCCCGGCAAAGAAGGTATTCGCAGGGATTGCTGAAGTCCAAGTCCAAACCCACCAAAAAACAGACACCACCCGAACAGACCTCGAAAAATACGCCCTCCACCTCCCGGCCCACCAAGCCCTCCACCTTCAAGAAAATGAAAAAGAATGTTGCCAGAAAGTCAACATCCAAACCGGCTAGAAAGTAATGACATTGAAATAAAAACCCAGGTCGAAATCCTGATTGGTATCCATAGAATACTTCGTGTTTTGACAATTACATTTGAACTTAATCGTTCTCGCATTTTTTAAAGAGGGTTTGATACAAAATTGAGAACGCTTATTGGACGATAGTTACTGAACTCCAACCTCTCATTTTTCTTAAATACCTGAGGTACTTTACCTTGTTTGAGGTCCTTTGGCACTGAGTTTTGAGTAATAGACAGGTTGAGAATATGTTTTATTAGGTTGAGAACATGTTTTATTTTGGAGATATTTGGTCTAGGCCTGTAGACTTTGAGGATTGACATTACTTAATTATCGAAATACGTAATCAATGTCTAGAGGTTTAAAATAGAAATTTCCAGGTGCAATACCTTTAGACAAATAATGGTTTTTGAAATGCAAAGAGCTTGTATAACCAATTGGTTATTTAAAGTTTATTTTATACTTGTGTAGAGTTAATGATCAGCAACGTTTTATTATACGTAATATAAAGTAAATCTATTTTCTCTGTTTATTAATAACAATTTCAATATGAAGTTGATTTAGTGGAGTGAGTATTCATTTACTTAAAGACTTTAAGATCAACTTTAACACATGGTAATAACAAAAGGACTTGTTAAAAACAACAGCCCCAGTTTTATCAGTGATCCAAGTTAAGTGAGCATAAAGGTTATAATAATCATTAGTATTATTATCATTCTTAAAGATATTGCTATTTTTATTTTTTTTCTCATACAACTAGCGTATGGTGGATATCTTTAAGGATCGTTAAGGATGTTAGTCATGGAACCAGGTTCTTAAGAATAATTTCCGTTAATGAATGTAGGTGATAGCTTTTGAACTTGTTCTATTTTGTCTCGTAAATATATTTGAAAGGGATCCCACGCTGCACTGGCGACCATAAATTTTATGCGCATTACACCTTGATATTTCACTGTACTTTGACTTTTGATCGTGCAATAATTAAACTTTTTAAAATTTTAATTCAATAGGTCCTAAAACCAATAAAGCCCGAGGCCTTGTTCCTAATCAGAGCCCGCGAACGGAGATATGCCGAGAGACCTGCATAAGCTCCAGACCCACCAATCCCTCCACCTCCACCGAAAAGAATTTGGCCAAAAAATCTACATCGAAACCCGCCAGAAAGCATTTTGCCAAAAAGTCTACCTCAAAACCCGCCAGAAACCAATAAATAAGAACTATTTTTGAAAAATAAACAATATCTTTATAGCCTTATATGGGACAAATTTAATTGCAGCGAAAAAAATTATCTAGACATTTTTGTCAATATTGTGTTCGTGACGCGAATTTAAAATTTAATTCGAAGCTGAAAATAAGATACAGTCCCAAAATAATGGCTACCTGCTATGGCAACCTACTCATGATCAAAATACGAATAAAATTGCTCATTGATATAATATAATGGGTATTTAATTACTCACTGATAAGTATACAGTGTGTTACTGTAGCCTTATTGCATTTTTATACTTTTATAGGACTTCAAAATGTTGAAGTTGAACTTGATTCCAAGCGTTCTAGGATGACATTAGACTCGCAGTCTGCTCGGTGCCTTTTTAGATCTTCTAGCACGATTTGCACTGGGTACGCACCTCTCTAGATGTCCTCAGAGTCACCAGATGTGCTTCTAGGTAATGCGCTCAAGAAAATGCTATTTATTTCAACTATTAATCTTACGATTATGAAACCCATTTCCTTCCCAAGACTTATTGAACCCTATGTGAAATGAGTGGAATCCATAAAAGCATTAGTTTTCCTACTTTAAACCTTTTCGCACTTTCCTGCATTCATTGTTTTCCTATGCTGACCATACAATTATATGACAATTTCGTATATGTTCTTAGATAGCTCAACGCTTAATTTGGAAAATTTTGAATATGAATTACCAAAATCTGACCTTGAAACTGCATTAGACTTGCGATGTGTGTTTTACTGCCTCCCTGTTCATCTGTTAAATATTGTTTTTAGTGCGTAATAATTAATAGTAATAATTAAATAATATGAAATGTAGACCTCACTAAAAAAAATAGACCATCAATACCTGTTTAAAGCAATTATTTTCCTATTGAGCATTGATTTGCAGATCATAAACTCCTGCTTATCTTAATTCTTAAAACACACCCCATTAATGCTAGCAGGAAACCTGAATTGTAAATTTAGGTAAAATACTTGACTTCAATGCCTTTGCGTTAATGTTTATAGACATTGTTTCAGCACTAATCACAGCCCCACGGAAACGTTTTATTGTATTTAATGTAACCCATAAGGTTGCCTTTACTTTCAAGAGGAAACTGTTTTAACATTCATAATGCAATAATTTTATTGATATATTATTTGTAATTCAATATTAGAAAACAAGCTTAATACTTGTATTACATGCCTATTACTCATATAGATGCAACCAACAAATGTCCATAATCTCCGATCAGCTCCAGCCAGTCGGACACTAAGACGGTGCCTCCAGTAGACTGTTTGAAAACGCCGGATGCATCTTTGGGTACTTTTATTTCCCTGAGCTCTGTATTAGTGACAATTTTCCGCTTGGTGAAAATGTATTTATTTGGCGCTTCAAGTTAAATTATTATAACATACAAAATAGCATAATTAGGCGTATTGATGCAGCCCACAAATTCTTTGCTATCATAACGTAATACAATCATTTTCTTCATATTTTAATTGTTATTCAATACTATGAAAACAAGCTAAATACTTGTATTACATGCCTTCTTAAGCATTAATATGCAACCCACAAATGCATGGCTATCATCGATCTTAAAAGCGCACCGCACTAAACTACCAATAATCAGGTTAAGAATAAACTTGTTTGGTGCTTTACGATGATGATTGTTTGACTTCATTGCCTTTTTGTGTTTTTGTTTATAGATCGCCTGACTATATATGTCGAACTCGAAGCTCGACCAGATACCGAGGATGCATTTTGCTATATAATTGCAGAAGAAACAAAAAAAAAATGTTCTCCATTTATTCGAACCTAGATATATATCTTGCCTAATAATTCAAATTAACTGTACAATCATCGGTTATTTAATGTCATAGTTGTTTACGTCGATGTAATTGTGACGAGTAAATGACTGCGTTAAATACGCTTTAATAATATCAATTCAACTAGCTGAATGATGTAAAATGGTGTCAAAGGAGGAAGACACAGTTGTCTATGGACAAATATGTATAAAACTAGAATAAAAATAAGGAAGACAGTAGTAACTCTTCATTTATAATAAACAGCTTCGGTCGTAGCACTTGATTTGAATTCTTTGCGCAAGAAAAAATACAACTAATAATTATATAATATAAAAAAATGAATAATATTTCATCGAAAGTACATGTTTTATATCGATTGTCAAATAAATTTATTTTCATCGTTCATGTGTGCACATTTTAAAGAACATTTAGGATGCTATGAAGTACTCTTTAAGCAGATTGAACATGTATGGGTTGCCAAATTAACCAAAGTCAACGCGACAAACGACAAACACGCATTTGTTAACCTGCACAAGATGCACGCCCGGGAGCGGCTTGAATTAATGATAAACATTCTGAGCAAGAAGAATGACAAAGAAGAGGCGGAGTACCACGCGTACTACATCGAATTCGCTACATAATGTGCACAACAAGGTCTTATGGGGGAAGCTAAGGTCGATGACGTGATTTGTAAGTACTATCCCTGACTCCTCCGCCTTTCGAAATTCTTTCCCGAAGTTGTTCCTGCCACAGAAACTAAACCTTTTCACAGCGTAATGCACGCTAAGGCCCATGATTGGGTCCGTCAAGTACGTCGTTTATAAACTAATTAGCTCGTCCTATTGCTTAATTTAAATCATTATAAATATGTGTTTCAGAATGGTTTAATTTAATATCAGCTCATTAAAAGTTTGATTAAATTTGGTTAAGGGAAGAACATTGTTCTAATCAAGTAGATAATAGATGATGATCTTGAGAATGGATATGAAAAATATTACACGTCATTTATGGAGGTCGTCAACAGTTGGGTTCCGGGATGACAACAGGAGAAGAACTAGAACTTGTCAACGCCAATATGTCTCGGTAGGGCTTCACAACCAAACGTCAGACAAAAGCAGATCTTTCATTTTTCATTGAATTAGTGAATTGCCTTGTGCACACATGTACACTTCATATAACACAAAAGGACGATAAGCACATTAAAATATGTTATGCATATTCAACATGACAGAATTATGTTTTTTAACAGGAGGAAAGAAGAAATGAAAAAGAAAATGGACGAAGGCACAGTAAAATCGATAAAATAACTGGCTCCCATTAAGTTACCAAAATTTATTACTAAGTATTACTTTATTGAATTAATAAAATCGTATGTTTTATATTCTGAAAAAAGATAAGTCATAAAACACTTAAAGGGTGCGATTTTATCTATTTACTACGAGATGAATAGTTTATATATGGTATAATGTCATATTTAATTGAATATATATAAAACATATTTGCAATAATGATATGTTTGAGAACTAAGACAATACCTGGTTATGTTTAGGATTGTTCGATAGTTATTTTAATGACAATAAAACTTTTGCAAAAAGCATGTAAATATTGATCATCCTTAATTGTAAATAAATAAGATCAAAACATCTTGCTTTGTACTGATGATAAAGGGCATGTCATATATAACGTACTTATTCAAGATTAAGTATAATATCGCCCATTAGGGAAGCGCGAGGCCGTCTAGCAATAGAGCTTTATAATACAAAAAAAAATGTTTATATTTTGATTAGTGGGATCGTAAATTATTTGTAACATAAGAACGATATCATAATTACTCTAAGGACACAATAGGCTATAAAACTACTTATATGTATATTTAAATGATTTTTAATAAACGTATATGGTAGACGAACATGTAATTGGCGGTCTAGTGTAAACGTATCAGTGATAACGTGCATCGTACAAGCGTCTAACAAGTACGGTCAACGTAGGAGGCAAATTCAAATTAGTATAAAAGGTTGGATGTGTAATGCATGTTTTCCATTTTTCGGATGTTTCGGATAAATTTTTCACAGAGCGTCAACCCGCCTAAAAACCTATGTAAAAGACAAATGTGACACAAGCTGTGCAACTTCAGATAATCTAGGCTATAGTCAACCGCAAATAGAAAAGACACCTATGGTTACAAAAAAAAAATAAAAGCATTGCAGCACTTACATATGAAGAGCGGTTAGTTAAAAAAAGTCAAAAGAAGGTAAAGGTAAGTGGCAAAATAAAAGAAACAACAGTTCGGATTCGGTCAATATATGCACTAAATCAAGGTAAAATAGTTAAGTTGTCTGATCTTTGATACGCATCTAAATAAATTTAATAACTATAAAGAGGAATTCTAACATTTTTCTAAATAAATAAATATGAAGTTTATTTTTATCAAGTAACAATGTTTTAATTTGACATATAATTATGGTTGTTTTAGGTCATATCAGGGATGTTAAAGAGGGAGCCAGAATGCAAGGACTGTAGTGGAAAAAATAAAAGACAACCCAGATGAACTTCAACAGGTAAGCATTCATAATTAATAAGTGAAACGGCTTAATACAATTATCTTGTTTGATTCTAAAACATGGATATTTCAGGTGAATGTTATTATAAACATATACTGACATATTTTGCTCACGCCCGCGATAATAGGTAATGTCAAATATTTTCTAACCGCATAAACTGTGAGTGGTGTTTATCAGACAAAAGGGTTTTCAAAGATTTCATGCGAACTAAATACTATGAGAATGAACACCATTGTGCAAGTCATGTTTTTTAGATTTAATCTTGATATTTAAAATTGGTGAGGAAAATCAAATAAATTATCAAATTGAAATAATTGACCAATATTGGTCGACCATATTTTAATATATTTTGTTTTTGTATATTAATGAATTCCATCAGGACGACACAGAGGTTGCCGTTGTTCTTGTTCATAAACAATTATCTTCCTGTACCATTAGAGACTCTGCTTGGCGAGGATTTTTGTGACGAAAGAAGCGATTTTATGACTGCATTTTACCAGAAATGCGTTGGTATGAAAACTCTTTTTTTAATAAGGGATGTTATTGACGCTATAATAGTATTTGCCCTTGTTTACAATACATAAATATATCGCAAGTGAGCCTAGGTAAATACAAAATGTAAATATTGATATTACATAAGTTTGCCTAAGTTTGCCTAAGGTTAGACTGTCTATTTGTCGAATCAAACGGGTTTGAATGCAAGCGCTTAACACGCGTTTTCTTATACATGAGATTTAATTTAAAAAAAAAAACATTTTCATAGACAAATGTCTATTAAATTGGCACAACTGGTGCGCCTGCGTCAGAAAAAAATGATGCAATATTGTTGTGCCATTTTCCGAATTCGCATCTCAGATGCATCACTGAATTGTTTGAATTAAATCATAAAAGTGATATTTCTAGTGGAGCAAATGACCCATTTGCTTAATAGGAATGGTATTTTTATTAAAGCCCGTGTATAAATATTTTTACTTTATGTATGCTAAAAGTTTATCTGTTCCGCTTTTCAAGCCAATCAAAGAGCAACAAAAGATAACATCAATCTGGAATGAAAAGTATAGTGAGTTAACAGCAATAATTATTTTGTGAAACGCATATTACTCATGATGTAGACCTAAGAGGACACAATATAACGATATTATATTTATATCTATGCATATGTCGCGTATTCAATCATATTGCCAATTTATAAATTTTACTTTAATAAGTCTTAAAACCAATTAAACCGGATGTTATGAAACTGATTATGGCACGTAAGCGTAAATATGACCAGGGATTGGTTGAAAAGGCTACGAAAAGAGCCATGAGTACTGTAACGAAAGAACGCAAGGCGTCAATCTCGGCCGAAACCGTTCACTCCCATTCGACCTCCCTACGGAACTCACATCCAAGGCCTTCTACCTCCCGACCTACCAAACAATCACCATCCAAAAAAGAAACATTGAAGTCATGCCACCTAAAAAAAAACATTTAGCCAAAAAATCAACCTCAAAACCGGTAGGAAGAAAATGAAACTATTCTATTCTTTACAATAAACACTTTATCCCTTATCTCTGAAACCCATTAAGTTAATTTTAAATTTATAATGTTTTTCGGTCCTTACTTATTAACCAGATGACCCAGATTGTGATTTTGAAACTATCGTAGACACTTCCGAAAAATATCGGGAGAACATGACTCTGATGGCGAAGGTATTGACACAATCAAAGCATAGATTAGGATTTACAGCCTTCCAAAACACAATGAAAATAGATGATTGTGTAGCAACAAAATAAGGACGCTACCGCAAAAATAAATACAAATACTGGATAATTTGACCCTCCGCTTAAGGAAAATGGTGTTACAAGAAAAAAAATAATGCCCAGCTCGACAAAATGGTGGGCGGATACCTATTGCACCTGACAAAAAGGCAAATGGAGACTACAACGAACCCGATACCAAAACAACTATTATCAGGTTTGTTTAAACAGTTCATTTATTTTGACATAATTTTACAGGAACTTATGATTATGATAGCTAAAATTAATTTATTTTTAAAGATAAACTAATAGCGATAGAATGGTTCAATTTTGCATGGTAAGATTGTCGCACTTGTCCTTTATTTCCTGACTGAATTCATCAACCCGGAGGCTATCCAAAAGTTTGCCTCGGAATTGGCCAAAACGAATGTAGACGAAGCAACTCAATTTTTCTCCGATTGAGACATGATCATCGGCGAGATAACCATCTTACTTCTCAAATCGATGGGCAAGAAAAACGATGTGAGACAGAAGTTTATGGATTAAGTGTAACAAGCCTTTTTTTGTCAAGTACCTTGCATAGAAAATGCCTTAGGCGAACTAAATCCTACATCGTGCAACAACCATTTATCCCGCCTCAAGCGAATGCATGGCAGCAAAATCCTTTCCGCTCTGAGAAGATTTCCCGATGTAATGACATACGTCATAATAGAAGACGAACTTCTTGTTATGACCAGGAATGCCGTTCATATATCATTATTTTTTCCAAGGACCGTTGATAATTACAGACACAGTCATCGGACGGCAGCGAAGACCATTTCAAATGGCATGGCAAACTTTGACTAAACTGGACTGATTTACGGTATGTTATCGGCTCTCCATACTTTTCAAAGCCGATAATATGTACCCGGAGGAAATCTACGCTTATCCTCTCTTTCTTCATACAGATTTTGAACCGTTCTTTCGTCTGCGACGAAGACAGGTTCGATTGTGTATGCACATATTTGAACATATTATTATTATTCAGGTTGGGTTTGCCTCCTCTGCTTTATTGAGCAGCACGAGGCTGAAACCATGATCCATACCGCATCGGCGGCGTGCATCATGCACAATATTTGCATTTTTTTTTTTAATTTTTATTTGCACTGTATGGACGGGTGTGCATTCTTTTACATACAGTTTACAATATTTGCCTTTTGCAACATGATTTTGGATAAGGATGAGCCGGAATACGTCCTGCCACCACAAGGGGCAGCTGGTGGCGACAATGCCATGAATGAGAATAACAACAGAAACATACGGAGAAATAACATAACATACAAGTCTCTATAGTGATTTACTATTTTAAGACAATAATTATGCATATTATCCCATGAAAATTGAAAATATACGAGTTCTCAAACTGCTGCGCTCTTCTTAAGGAAATTGGTAATGACCTTTCTAGAACTGAATTTCAAAGGTGTAAATAATCAAGGTTGAGGTATTCGCCAAGAGCCCAATACTTTTTGCAATGTCCAACTATCATGTACACGGACTTCGAACATAACCAAAGATCATGCTTGCGAAACATGAAATACGCCACCCGAGACCTTTCTAGAACTGAATTTTCAAGGTGTAAATCATCAAGGTTGAGGTATGCGCCCCGAGCCCAATAATTTTGACAATGTCCAACTATCATGTACACGGACTTCGAACACAACCAAAGATCATGTTTGCGAGACGCCTCGCTAATCGAGAGTAAGTTGAAAAAACGGGTCCTCGCTGACAATTCTTTCTTTAATGATTATGATAACAGTCATTTGATAAACTATTAAACTGTATTCTCGTATTATTTAGAATCGTTTTGTTTAAATGTTTTTTTAATCAAGTTGTATGTTCTTTTTATATTTTATTTCAGTTCTTTAGATGGTGGTTTCTCCCTGGACTCGAACAGTATTTCTGCACAGGTATCGCTATGAAATATGTTCATTACTAGAAAATTCCTTCCCGAAATGACGATCGGGGGAAAAAAATCTAGCCATAACAACGCTTGTTAATATCGTTTGAAACCCACCATATTCCATATATTTCATTTACGATCCACGAAAACAAGGCAGGGTGTCAATAATTATTCGCGAGACACCAAGCCCAGAGCCTACGCAAACCTGAAAACCCTAAGTCTATTTTTAGTGAAACAGACGGTTTTATCTGGCAATCAACAATATGATACAAAACAAAACAACCCACATGGTTTGGTTTAAAGCCAGTGCATATACTAGAAGATTTCATGAAAAATATGACACAATAAGCTGGTATAAAAATGGTAGACTTGTTATCTAAACGGTTCGTAAAACGTTTCATCACGAATTTGCTACATGCAGGGGAACCACCAACCCTGAAAAAGAATATAAGTGCCCATAAGAATGTCTTGAGCATAAGCCATCACGCGTCAGCGTCAGGCGCAAGTCAAACAAACGAATGAAACATTGCTTAATCCATCGAAACATCTATCCGAAAATAAGCTTCAGGTGTTGCCAAAGTCGGCCCAAGTCAAAAAGATAGAAACCATAACGGTTCTATAGTCCCTACTTTAAAAGCACCCACTACCAACATGTTTGTGATGGAAAACGTCAACTCAAGGAAATACCTAAAATGAAAATAGACATATTTTGCCACATGTATCACATAATTGAAAGGGTGATCCCTATAAGCCATCATCAATCACAAGTTTTTTTCGGTACTTTTATCTTTTCACTCATTTCGGATGGTAAATACTAATTAAACTTGTTCTGATAAAAATCATACATATTTTGTTTCAAAATAACCTCGGTTCATTAGTTTCTTCACAATTGGATATTTTCTTAATTTATTATTTACACTTTATTGTTTGACAAATATCATTTTACACGGAATCATTATCTTAATGTCAACTTTATTTTCATATGCAAGCTTAAGTGAGCAACTTGACTCATCTGGGTCAATAGACTATATTAAAAAGCGACGGAAACTGCTTTTTTCCGAGCTTTCGGAAACTCCATTAATAAAACGGAATTAATCAATAAGCAGCTTCGTCAGTCCACCGTCCGCAATATGGAAAAAAAATAAGACCACTATAGCAAGTATATAGATGGCGACGTCGATAATCACCTCACAGAAATGTACAAATCGGGGAAATACGCAACACAATCGTAACTTTTTGCTGCCAAAGGAGACGACATGAA
Source organism: Hydroides elegans (assembly GCA_001703475.1). Lineage (NCBI taxonomy): Eukaryota > Metazoa > Annelida > Polychaeta > Sabellida > Serpulidae > Hydroides > Hydroides elegans. The sequence goes on from LQRL01183981.1 coordinate 40,276, forward strand.
TGCAATGGCCAACGAAAGAGAGAGACACCAATTAGATTGAATGAATATTACATAGTTCATGATTTTGATATGTTTGTTCTATATTGTATTTGTTAGATATCATCTCTCCCGTGGCAAGAATGCCCCTTTGTCGGGCCGAAAGTGTTTGCCGGCCACACTGCAACAAACGCGATGGTCCCTACCCCAATCCATACAGATCTGGGGGACGCCGCCAACGTGTGTGTGTGTATCAGAGCAGCTCTGATAGTGCCTGCTTATGGCATATATTTCATCGGGAGTCTTACGATAAAGTCGTTAGGTAATTTCGAGTATTTTATGTGACTTTAATACTGATAACATTTATTCTTCATTCCATTTGTAGGGCCCTCAATTAAATAAACAGTGGAATATCACTTTATTTAATCACTTTTTCTTGGTCTTTATCTTCAGATACCTACTAGAGAAAACTGGGAGTAAAGATGATCCCATTCAGTAGAGATCTCACTACCTGGATGGGGAGGACATTGAACGACTGCGCAACATCAACGTTGTTCCCATGACAATAGCACAGCATGACGGACAGATGATTGTTATACCTGGCTGTTTACCTCATCAGGAAATTGTTTTATATGATAGTCTTAAGATAAATCAATGTAACTTATTTAATAATTTGTTTTTATAACTTGTTTAGTATATTATAATATCCTTTTTTTACATAAGAAACTGTTAATATAATATTGATAAAAGTGTTCAAGCCAGACTAAGCCTTATAATTATATTTATATTCATTTGTCCAGGTCATTAACACTTCAAATACGGTCAAGGTTGCGATAGACTTCGTGAGTCCGTTTAACCACCAGCACTTTACCGCAAATCTTCATATCATTGAAGAAGAAGAAAGGCGAGAGGACTACCTCGGCATTTCACATGTCCTATACCGAGGATTCACCAGGGCCCTTAAGCTATGAAATAGCGCGGAGGAAACGGTGATGGAGAACAA
>LQRL01183989.1:697-58367 GCA_001703475.1 Hydroides elegans
GTCTACAGTCAACGATCTCAAAGTGATATGGACAGAGGAAGGGGCCAGATTATTACCCAACAACAGGTGGATAGACTGATTGCCAGTATGCGACGTCGCTGCACTGATTGCATTGAAGCAGCAGGAGGGCATACAGAAATTATTTATACGTTTTTCTTTTGAAAGTGAATTTTATGTTGTCAAGCTGTTAATATTGTTATTTATTTTCGTTAATGGATATCATAATTCACAAAGGTAAATAAAATAGTCATTACTTTGTACGTTTGATTTATGCATAGCAACCAAAGAGCCATGTTGTTATAGAGGTAACTAGGCGTTTAAAAGGCCATGCATGCAGTGATATGCGTAAGTGTGACTTTTGATTTCGACCCCTGTGTGCTTTACGTGCTCATTACGCACATTAAATGATTATCGATTGATCTGAAAATTCCAGAAAGTATTACCAAGATACACTACTTACATTATCTTTTTGTTTGAAAAATAAATATTTTCTCATGTGATTTGTAGAATTTTTCAAAAATAATATTCCGTACTTTTGACTCTTAGTATATAAATGAACTTGTTTGAACAAGGATTAGAGCATCGACAAAAATCTGTCGCGAGGATTAGGGAAACAGAATATCGCAACTCGAACTTTATTTTTAAAAAATAATAATATTTTGCTTTATTCATGTTCGAGCTCCATTTCAGTTTTTAGGATTTATTAAATGAAACATGTATCTTTTGTTTCAGTGCTTACGATTCTGCATACGAAGAACGGGGCTCCAGTCTTCAGTTTACTTAAAACAAAGAAACACTGCAGATGCCAATCAAAAATGCTTGCTCCACATTGTAAAGAAAAAGCATTATATTTATATGTGGATTTATGTATCTTTGACGACGAATTTTCGCTATGTTTTGTTTACGGTTTGTGCGATATGGATATGAATGCAATATATTTTGTGAAGTTTCCTAAAGTTCTTGCCAGAGTTTCTTGATGTATTAAATTTACGATTTATTGTGTTGTATTTTGTTTACCAATTTTATGTTAAGTGTATATCAAGGTCCATTAAATATTATACTGGCTAAATTCGATTAGGCCGTATCCATTTTCTTTACATTTAAATTATTTTTTGTAAAAGTGGCAAAATGGCTGAAAAAAAACTTATTGTCAATGTAGTTACCCAAGTTACTTTGTGTTTTCCTTGCCAAAAGGTCAACTCTAGTTGAAAGTGTACTATTATGGCTCAAATTGGTGATGTTGCATCAAGCAACATATGTTTATAATATGCATATATTGATTTAATAACTAACCTAGTATTTAAAGAAGATGTGATACTAAATCGGTGAGAATGCTAGATATGAGCTTATGTTCCTAGGGGTTATATATTATTGTAAACAAATGAAATGAATGATTATTAATTTGCTTAAACAGATAAAACAAATAAATGTAAGTCTACGAATTATTTATTTGCGTATCGCTAGTACAAGAACTAGCAATCGTTTCATGCTTATTAAAAAAATATTTCCACTAAAAGATGTCATATGTTTATTGCGCGATATTTTTATCATTGTTATACAATATTCCCTAAATGTTTAATAGTATATTTCATGTTTATATAAGCAAGAATCACGTTAAGTGATTTATTTTTGAAACATAATTGTATTAATTTTCAATGAAAAATGAATAAAAGTGAATTATTGATCCAAAACCAATATGAAATCCGGGATATATTTCTTTCTAGATTTATTTAAATCGTCTGATTACATGTCTTCCAAAAAGTTTGAAAAGCAATTTGTGATAAAAAAATGTTTACATATCATGTAAAATAGTACAGAAAAGCTCAAGATTTTTTTTCATTTCTGAACCCTACGTTACAGCTTACGGTCGTTAGATTCTAAATAAGTCTGACAAATCATGTTACTGATTTTTGTAGTTTGTTACGTTAAGTCATAGTATAAAGTGTAAATAGTATATAACATATCATCCGTGTTCAATGAAAATCCTCTGCTGGGGTACGTAGTAGATTGCATTCCGAGATATTAGAGCAATTATGATATAAGTAAGATTATTTTTTTTTAAATAAAACAATAAGTTTATTTTTGAGTTACTTCATTTCTTTGCATTATAAGCCTTTAACTGATTTTGGTGAAGGCTATTTCTATGACCGTGTCCGTCCGACTGTCTCCCAAGGACTGATCATAATCGCCAGGCTTGAATTCTCCCTCGCACACACACACACACACACACACACACACATGTATACTATATTAGAAAATTTAATTTATTATATAGTCACTCTTTTAACTGCCAAAATACTCGTATATCCATGCTCATGAATGATAGATAGCAAAATCCTCATTTAATGGCTTCAAGTGAAACATGTTCTCTTGCACATGAGCCTAATTATAATCTTACAATTACAAATTTTCGATATGTTAAATTTTACATTTGGTTGATAAATGAACAATTTTCAGTAAATGATAAGACGGAGTTTGTCGATGCATTTTTTCTTAATTTAATAACTGAGTTGTTATCTTGACCTGAAATTTATTTCATTTTTCATCTACCAGTGATTCAACTTAATTCTATCCGTGTGCGTAAAATGCTTTCCCTCGAGATCTAAAAGTAATACCTAAAGGCTTTGAGCAACTGGCATTGGTCACCTTTTCCTTAGAAGTCAGTATGATTTTTTAATAAAGCTTTTTATTCGAGCCTTACGATTTTAACTTCTCCTGATCAACCTTGCAATCGTGGTTTTAGTGACTTTAGAAGAAAAACTGTAAATAAAGAAAGAAGATGTAATATGCTTTTTACCTTGTCATTTTTAGTTTATTTGTTACAATTTTATGTTTTCAAAGCATCGCGGTTACTTTATCCAAATTATTCCGAAAAAAAAGATCATCTGAATACATTTTAACTTTTGTTAAATCATTTAGCCGTTTATATGCTTAAGGCCTAGACAAGTTGTGTATAATTTTTACATATTTCATATTCAAAAAACCTGAATGATATGTATGTTCGAATTTCAGTACTTGTGTAGCAAGTAACCCGAAAATACATTGGTTTTATCATAACCATGATAGAAACTATTGTCCTCATAATTTCTTATCCAAACTGATTGACCTTCTCTGCATTCAACAACAACTGCGACTGACGCTTGATTGAGCGATTCACTTGACATGCCAACTGCTCGTGCATAATAAGTATCATCTACCGTGATAAGAGCATTACAATTGTTAGCAGAACCACCACGACAACTAACAGAAAACCAATAGACACCCCAATAAGGACACACAAATATGCTGGTTTCTAGATTGAAATAACCCCCGAAGTTTGAGGAAACCCCGTCAAATAAGACAACATCAGCATCATTGTAATATCTTCCTTCCATAGTGAATGCGGAGAATCCAACTGGCATTGATGGTTGGCCTGTCGAAAAAGAAATAAAATACAGCATTCAGTTTACATGATAGGAACTTCACATAAATGTTAACTAAATAACTTCAAAGACAGCATAAATAAATGTAATATATGTATTGCATCTTTTTTTAAATGTCTTTTTTAGTCTTTGGTTTACCAATTACGACTATAATATTTGCCATGCAAATACCCTCTCTACTTGTATCAAATGCGCCAAAATACTATATTCATGAACAAATGTCCGGATCCTTACGCTCTTTTCTTTTTGCAATCAAGTATAAAAGGCAGCATGTACCAACCATCGTTGGCACTGTATCTAAACAATTTAGCGCTAACATTCGTCAGAGAATGTGTCTTTACGCCTTCCCTATTTGATGATATACCTTTTGCATATAACGCACTCGACCAAAGACATGCAACACTTATTATCAACAGCATAAGTTCTTTATTTGGACGAGTTTATCGTCAATTTGGAGTATTTAGGGACACGAACCATTTTTCTAATGGATGGTGTTAACATTTTAATGCCATTATTTTAGTTTTTATTTTGAAATAATAAATTCTAACACCATCAATAAAACAATGAACAATAAAATGCCAAAATATACCTATATCTGCGCTCCGTACAACCGAATAAAGGACTTATTTGAAACTAAGTATAATATGAATAGATTTCAGCAGACTTTGTGTTATAAAGGGTAGTTCTATATTGGAGCCTGATAAGTTGTATGTGTTGCTTATCTTTTGTTGAGTGCCTTAAATCGTATATGGCACTAACCTGGTTCACACATGTAATACACATGTAGATATGAAACTGCTTCGCCAAGGGTACAGTTTTCTATGAATGCGGCACCTCGAAAGAAGTAGTCACATTGGGTCTGGTTGTTGCATGCTGCCAGGAGTTCAATCCATTCCAGGGCGTCGTTTTCTTCAACATTTTCTGTGCAGTCAACTGAGTCAAATCAAGTTTATTTAGTGTACGTTCAGCTATAACATGTTATGAAATATTCCGTGGACTTATCTTTATAACTATATATACAGCTTTCAACAAAAGCTATTGTCACTTGCATTATACCTTGCAGAAAAGTTGCATGGACTCATGTGGAATACTTTAGTTTACCATTTATATGTTTTAATATTATGAGTAGTTAACTTCATTTACTGACTTATAACTATAGTTTGAAAAAATGTCGATTTTTTTTTAGCAACTGCTTTAATGATACGGATCATTGATGATTTTGTATTAACAAGTCAAGCAATTTTCCTTATACGAACTCTATACTAACAAAAGTACTTACATGGATGAGGGAGACAGCAGGCACTCCCGCACGTTTCGTAATATTCAGCATAGTCAGCACTTGTGATAGTTATTGTATCGTTACCCTCACAAGATAGACTGATGTTTGTCGATGGGCAGGCATAAGATGTTAATTGGTCTGAATTTGATAACATTGGTTAGATCAATAATATAGTATGTTAATTTATATTGTTGGTAGGTTGGTTCAATTAATTATTGAATTACTTATTCAGTTCAAGCAATACGTCTTACCTTAAACAATGTAACTTAATTAACGGGAATATTTATATCATTTTATTTTGTTAAAGGAAATTATATGGATATGTATGACGACAATGAGAATTAATCGATGGAAAATGTTGTGTGATTGAATGACATATAAATATACCTATTTTTGATATGTTATAATATCTTTTCCGTTGATATCGGTTATAGCAAAATAATTTCAGACTTACACATATCTGGAGTAAGGCCCTTAATCAGTTTTGTATATGCAGCATCCCTATTATCGATTTCACGACGTAAATGTTCCATTTCCAATTGCATGTTTGCCTTGAATAATTCAATTTCGTCAAATTTCCTATCCGTATCATCATTGCAACTGCAACATCTTGAATCCTATGAAATATAAAAGAAACCAGAGAATGATATTGCTCATAAGATATGTTCAATTCGTTATTAGTCCTCCGCCGCTGCATTAGCGCAAGGCGGAGGACTATAGTATCCAGTTCTGTCCGTCTGTCACAAGATCAAATTGAGCTATAAAAAAATTTCAAGTTTTTATACGTTCTTTTGGGTTATAAGACAAATTGATCATGTTTGTTCGTCTGTCTGTCTGTCGACACATTGGGCACTACTTTTTACGGACCAGATCTCGGCTATACCTCATTGGATTTTATTTTCGTTTCGCACGTGTAAAGAACACAAATTGAAGTTGTAAGTAGGCGTGTTATCTTTAGTTATTTATGGACTTAGCATAATTATTGATGGCAGTTTGTAAGAACGAGTTCTAAGTTGTCCCTCGTTTGTTTCTATTTTTCTTTCGCACATGTAAAGAACATATGAAGTTTGAAAAATTCTCAAAAATTTGAATTTTGGATTTTTTTTTAAAATTGTGATTTTTGGACGTAAGCACAAAAAGCAAGATTATGCATATATCGTGCTGTGGGTGGACTACGATACAATGACGAGTATGTAAGAAACTCGTTCTAAAAAAGACGTTATGAGAAAAACGTTGTGAGAAAGACGTTGTGAGAAAGACGGTGTGAGAAACATGTTGTTAAAAAGCTGTTGTATAAAAGACGTTGGAAAAAGACGCAAAAGGACGTGGTGAGAAAGACGTTGTGAAAAAGACGTTGTGAGAAAGACGTTGTGAGAAAGATATTGTGAGAAAGGCGTTGTGAAAATGACATTGTGAGAAGGATGTTGTGAAAAGACGTTGTGAGAAAGGCGTGAGAAAGGCGTGCCTTCGATGGATTCCGTATATCTTCTAATTTAATTACCTATGTTGTTTTAATGCAGAACTATTGTTGAAGACTCAATCAGTTTCACTGATCTACTTGTTCTATACTGATATGCCACGCTGATTATGAAACAATTGAATTACATGTGTACATATAGTATTTTTACTACATTCATATTTCGTAATTTTGGTGAATGATCAGGCTTGCAACCTTGAAAATGTAATTCCTCCTTGGAAATATATAAATAGTTCTCAGATATTCAAATACATATTAACACATTTCGCGCATTAAGAATTGCAAAAGTTTAAGGGAAAGCAAAACTGAAATATTTTTAAAAACAACATTGATTGTAATAAATACCTGCGATATTACTTGAAAACATTATTTTTATCAGAATTCAGGATAGAAGAAATATTGAATTAGAAAGGTGGCTCATTTTATCACAATACATTTTCCTAAAAGCTACAGACAGAATAAGAAGTGGCATTGAAAGGTGGTAAAATATAATCATTATCATTAATTTTAGATTATCTCTCAATTATCACTTATTATTAATACATAAGAATCGATACGAATTTAAACTACTTATCCAAGTAGGTATAAAACAAAAGTTGGTATATAATTAACCTGTTTTTTACTATAGATATCATTCATTCGTTTTTTTTTCAAAATAACAATGCACTATTCAAATAAACAGGATAACTTTATCACCTCAAGATTATTTTCTGCACATGTAGGAGCCACCAGCATTACAATTACCGCTGCAAGTAAGTATAATTTTCGAAAAAGCATAATTGTTGTCCTTATAAGTCATCAATTACAAATTATTAATTGAAAAATGTGTGCATTAAATACCTTGGACAAATAAAATCCTAATATGAAGCCATTGACAATGTTCGGTTTAGATTTGATTAGCAAACATGTGTTCTTTTCCCGTTATTGTCTCTATTGTCGATCAACTAAGTACAAAATGGTCATTCTTCTAAGTGCAATACCAATTATTAAGAGTTTAATAGGCAAAGTGTATATGTTCATGGAAACGTGTCACCAATGAAGAACATCTAAATTAAACAAAGTCGATTGCATCTGACGAAATGAATGACATACAGTCTGCTCTTAGAACAAATTGACTTGTGAGACTGTAAACGGAGATATACTTTTCTTTTGGACCATCGAGAATTGGGATCAATGCATGAAATGAATCGTTTACGTGTGTTGGAGCATTTTTCACACTCCTATTAGAAACCCATATTCATTTATTCAATTGATAGAAGAATTATTTAAACTACAACTAAACGTTTATCTTCGCTTAAGCTGTCGTAAACACTGCATTTTTATTGTCGTTTATGCTCAATGACTAATAGATGTCAATGAAGCATTTCTCTATAGTAAACATAAAACATTGACATGTATAAACAGTCACATTTAGTTCTATAGAAGTACATAATAAAATGATTTAAATTTATTCGGCATAGAATAATAAATAAAGCTGCAGTTTTATTATATACATGAATCGGTATGGTATAGTAATATAGTAACATACGGATAGTAACTAAAGATTTTTTTGATGAGTTAGTCAGCGTTCTTTTCTTTGATTTTGAAATATTTTAGCGAAGTTCAAACGCAATATTATAACACTCATTTCCCCAGAGCTATCCTATCGTTTTCATTATTTTTGAGAATTTATTACTATGCAATATCAAGCAATAACATGTTATTTTGCCGATTGCGCTTTAATACATTAAATCATGCTATCAATAGATTGAGCTTACAAGGCCAAACAGCCCAAACAAAACAATTTAAACGGGGTTCTATCAAATTTGTGGTTTGAATATTTCACATATTTCATAGCTTGCGTCATGTAGATCAATCACCTTATATTCTCGCTTGATTTTAATAGGAATTCAAGTGTTTATTGTCATCTTATAATCTCGCTTGATTTTAATAGGAATTCAAGAGTCTATTGTTCAATCTAATAGAATATAGAAGATTTTTTCCTAATTTATCCTTACAAATTGATTGCTAACATATTGAAACCTGGGGTCTAATGGATGAGACTATCTGAGAGTATAAAAAAACTTAGTTTATCACGGCTTTACCTTAACCGAAATTCGATGTTCGCGCTCGGGCGACTAACACCAAAAAGTTAGTAGCCCGACCAAAAGTGATATTTTATCAAGGTGTAATATTTATTTATATTATGAAATTATTCAAATTCATACACAAACCGCAGGGATGCATTTCGCGCTTGAGCACAACGTTCAGAGAACTGTACCTGCAAACACCTGTGCTCTCGACTGAAGGCCAGATATCGGTAATGATATTGCCATACACCAAATCCAAAACGCTCGGACTGTCCCATCAATTAAGCATATTATTTTCGATGCGAGTGCCGAAAGTCTTGCCAAAAGTTTACCTGTTTTCTTTTCAACAAAGTACAAAACAGAGATTTTTCTAAATTAGCCAAAAGGTAAGTCGCGCGTCGGGCGACTGACTTTAAAAAGTTAGTCGACCGACTCAAAAGTTAGTCGCATATGCAACCTTGCTTTATCATCTCCTTTTCAATTATTTGAAGTCAAACAACTTTTGATTTATATCAGTGCGAAGGTTGATTGAATGAATCGGTAAAACAATCGAGGACGAATAAAGGCGAACTATGTATATCATGGACCACATAGATCCGGTTATTATCAATCGCGATGATAGTTATAGTTATAACGAAGAACCTGTTGAAGAACCTGTCGAGTATGTACAAATTAAAAGTGAAAATGAGAGTTAGACTATTTAAATTCAAATAGTGATTATACTGTCCCTTTCGTTGTGGGCGACTAAACAAGTAATATGACTTTGGACTATTTTTGATAAAATAGTTCATTCGCTGACAATATTCGCATTGATCAAATAAAGTCACAGTTTGTTTGTTTGTCATTTTTATTGGCTTATATCAATGCTTTTCCAAACATTAAAATGCCCTCGCTTAGCCGCTTATATTACTTACTCCGTTTTAAAAGATAAGTATAAAAAATGATATTTCGATGTTTGAGAAAATTTAGTTATAGGTGCAGAGAAATATATTTGATTTTTTTAAAATAATACAATAATACAATAATAATAATACGTTGTCATGAACAACTTTTCGTTAAATTCCACTCTGCCTAACATTCCCAAATGACAGTAAAGCATCTACTAACTACGCATTAGATATCTCATTGAAAACATTAAATATCCATATATTTCTTAGCAGTATTCATTAGTTGTGTGTGTTCAAATGATAAAGTGGTTTATGTCATTTTTTTATTACAAAAACTGCTGTAAATCGTTGATCATCCAACAATCAATATCAAATTAAGTCTAAGGCACTTATATGTTATCTACGTAGTTTATTGCATGTTGAAATGGACGATTGGTATCACTTATATTTTTCAGGGAACACTGTTGTTATGGGAACGATAGGATAAGCATTACTCTTTTTTGGCATTTGGTAAGTAAAAGGTTCAATCAATTTAATGAAAATATGTTTGCTTCTTATGTCAAACTTTTGTGTGTATTATGATTTCCATAGAATAAGAATGTGTTTGTGGACATGAACAGTGACAAACAGACGGACATACAAACTAAAGATTGATACACACGACGGAACTATTTATTATCTTATAACTAGTTGTGCTATAGGCAACAAAAGTAAAGGTTAATTGTCACGTCGAGGCAGAATCCGCTGAAAATGAGTGACGAACGAGATGTTTTATTTTTCTATAGCGTGGTTCATACCTTTGTTCCACAGAATGATAACTGAACAATCGTGTATAATTAAAAATAGTAGTAGAAATAATGTTTCAAACTTGTTTTCGCCAAAATAAAAATGCTGCAAAATTGTTGAGACATCTGCAATAGACATTATATTGGAAAACATTTGTAAAATCGCCATAAGGTTAATCACAACGTTTTATACTATTGCAATATATGTTAAAATGTAGAATTGAGCATCCTATAACAATACTTGCATTCAATCAACCTCCAATGCTACTTAAAATTGAGATGACTAACAATATCTTTGAAAACCAATATCATTATATTATCTATCCATTTGGTTAATATATTTTGACACACAATATTTACCAGTCCATTTTTCATCACCCGTATAAATAAAGGATATTCGTCTTTTCGTCTGTCTGTACGTCTTTTGTACCTCAAGGTGTGTCATGCTGTCTACATATCTATCCATTAAAATGTTACAGGCTTGGTTTTTACCTATTCTATAGTATTATAATTCCCACAAAAATGATACCGATTTCATTTTTTGTAGAGTTGACCGTTAATATGCTGTAACCTACAAGTTTCCTTGTAGCAATTTCTAGGAACTATATCTTCAAAGGTTTATTTCTTCATTCCTTTTTTGGGTGGATAGTTATTTTTTCTCTAATTGTGTAACCGCTGAAAGTTTAGTTGATTAAGCCTCGCATTAATCATATCTCTATGATCGCGATTTCTTTAATCCAATTCAATCTTCATATGGACAGCAAAGAAGCAGCTTAAAAATTAATGAAATAATCAATCAAATCTATTCAAGCCAGGAAGAAGTAAGGAACATCGTATAACAAGTATCGTTCAATTATTTCTTATTATGAAGTTTATAAATATGTATACATATATTATTATTATTATTCAAATATCTTAGATTTTATCAATGAACAACATAATATGCATCATGTGCATTTGCCCCACACATGTAATGTCGTGGTGGAAATCCTACATTTAAAATTAAATGGTAAACAACATAATGATTGAGATGCCGGGTAATGCTTTTAATCGGATGTGATGTGTGGGGTGAATTGTCGATTAAATGTCCTTTATATAAAGCATGAAAATACTAACTAGGTAGATATCTTGAGTGGAAAAAAAATATAATAGTACACATTAACGGATCACCATAGCTGAAAAATAATGGGAGTAACAAGGTCAAATGTTGACCCTCCCACCTCAATTATATATTTGAACATTGTCGAATATGCAGTCGGCTGTGTTTTTCTCATTTAGGGACATTATGAATCTTATTTGCATACATCATGCATACTTAAAACTATGTTTGAAATCTACAGGCGACAAAATGTAATCTCTGCCAGCCAAATATTTCCGGAAATGACCTTGTTATTTTCCGAATATTCTATGCAAACGTCTATCTTCAAGAATATAGTTTAGTGTGTCTAGAGATTTATAGCCTGCAGTCTAAATATATTGACGTTTAATGCGTTATGCACCCGTGTTTAACTTGGGATTACTCTCCCATAGACCGCAGTTGAAAACCAAAACTACCCACATTGATAAAGGGGATATCAAGCTTTGCAATAATGTAAAATTTATTGACACATTGCATCCAAGACTACGGCTGGAGTGAAAATATTGAGTGACTACTTTCTTTTTTGTCGATGGTAGGGTGACTTGATTTGATAACATGCTGTGATTTGTGTGAATAGGAACAGGAAAATAGGAAAATATATATGCGAAAATATACGAATTTAATTATCAATAATGTGCAGATATATTACAAATAAGTACAAAATATGAGTTATCATTTCGTACTTGGTTGATCCACAAAGCGGACAAAGATGGGAAGTGAGCATATGTTAACTAATTCAGTCTAGACCGTAGCTTTATCTTGTGATTTTTATGTCTGAATATGTCTAACAATACCTAAATACATAGTGACATTGTTGAAACTCGTCATATATCACATCCAATTATGTTGATGACTAGAAATATGTTGGTTCATATGTTTTACTATTTTGCTGTTGTATCCTCCATGCTGTTGGTTCAAATAATTGCAAAAGATAATATTGAGGTATGTTTAAGTGACCTTCAATTTTGAATTTAATTTATTTTACAAACTTGTAAAGGAAGAGTAGAAAAAATACCAGTCTTTTCATTTTCGCCAACAATATTTTTATCTTATCGTTATGTGTTTCACATTTATAGGTAAACGCCCTTAAGAGATTATGCGACATATAAAATGCTGCACAACATGAGATGTTGCTTTTATTCATCAAAATTATATTTTCTTTTCTAATTGATCTATTTCAAAGGATTCAAGTAGCTGTAGTTGCGGCAATGATGGGTTTGATGAAATAGAATCATTGATCAATGCAAAGGTACAAATGGAAATGGAACATTTACGGAAAGAAATCGATTTAAGGGATGTTGCCTACACAAAACTGGTTAAGAGTCTAAACCCGGACATCTGTAAGTCTGACTTTAGTTCGTTGCATCCTTTATCGACAGAAATGTCATAAAAGAACATAGAGACTACATTATCATCTGTAATATAAATTTGTACTTAAATCGAAAAACAAAAACAGTCCCCATTAATTAGCTGTAAACATACAAAAGCAAACATTATTGTTTAAAATAATACGAATATGAATAACCCTATTTATTCAGTTAACTGTTAATCAATATAACGTTGTATACTTGATAAAGTGGGTTTTAAGGTAAAATTGATTTATCTGAATAAATAATAAGATCGATAATTCTAACCTTACATGCGACCGTGTGATGTTTTATGATCATTCTAATCATTTTAATATAATCCAGATCAATTTACATCATATGCCTGTCCCTCGACAAACATCAGTCTTTCTTGTGAGGGTAACGAAACAATTTCTATCACAAGCGCGGAATATGCTGAATACTTTCAGACGTGTGAAAGTGGTTGCTGTTCACCACATCCCTGTAAGTCCTCTTTTTGTCCAAAAAACATAGATATATAGTTTTAAACCCAATATTGCTTGGTTTACTTATTTTCTTTGAATTTCGCAGTGTCCCAGAAAAAAAGCAAACGCATGCCCGTACAATAATCAATGTAAATTCTGGCAAATCGTCCTAATAAAACAGTTTGAAAAAAGTATTGAACTAATCATAATCTAATCATCATTAATATAATAGTAAAAAAATAGTAACACTGAGTTTGAGCAAAAACGGAGCCCTATACTCAATTTTACGCAATAGACCAATCAAAACGCTTAAGTGCACTTAAGTCTTTTAGCACAAACTTTTTGATAATATGAGTCTTTTTGACCCAGTCGACTGCGTAGAAAATGTTGAAGAAAACGACGCCCTGGAATGGATTGAACTCTTGGCAGCATGCAACAACCAGACCCAATGTGACTACTTCTTTCGAGGAGCTGCCTTTATAGAAAATTGTACTCTTGGCGAAGCTGTGTCATATCTGAATGTGTATTTCATGTGTGAACCAGGTAGAAGTCATGATCAAAACATGGCGAGCTTTTCTCAATATTTTCGGTTATTTGATCGATTATCTAATAAACTGGATTTAACTTTAGAATAGTTCATATGTTGTTCTAATGGGCATACTAGGTAAAAAATTGGTTAAATATCACTCGTTTGTGTTATTACTAGGTATAAACATAGGATAAACTATAAAGAGTTGAACTATCGTTTTTAATCATGCCGAAACAAAATGTCTCTGGTAAAATTGACCATGCCCTATTTTTCTGTGAATAAACGATTTAGGGAATGATATTATCAATGTTATTTATAGAAAAGTATCTAATTTACTTTCCGCATGTAGGCAAACATCAAACTTGGCTGTTAATAAAGTTACCGATATATCATAGAATGAGACCTTATTTGCTCTTTTTTAATGATTCACATCATGAGTTTGACAATAGGGTTTCAATCCAATTGCTTTATTATTAGTTGTAATGATGAATTACCTATGGTAAAACTATACACTATGGCCGTTTTATGGTTAATTTGAATTTTATTTGGTTTTGTTAAACATATACATGAAAGCATAATGGTTCTCCAGTTTCGATCATGCCACGGACACATTTCCCAGACTTTGTATGGCTCTTTTCTTTTGCGCATGCATTGTAATTGAAATTAATTTATGTGATTTAGAACAGTGATGAAAGCCAATTATAACTATGTACCGACCATTCAAATGTCTATCTCAGTTTGTGACATATTCTAACAAATAGAAAAGTCGCCACTTTTCGATTGTGACATCTATGCATAATTCTATTAAAGTTTTACACGCTAAAAAGATCGTTTGCGCAATGAATAGGGGGCATAACATCCAAGGGAGAAGGCGAAATTAGCAGTAAACCGTAACTGAAAATGCATGTTGCACATCCAAAACGAAGGTCGCGTATAAGACCGCGCGACCGCAAAGGTCAATCCCAGCTTAAAGAGATATTCTAAAAAAAGTTCGCGCTAAATTGTTTCTTGCTCTACATACGTGTCACAAAAAGATTTACTATTCATCTATCTAGTGTTTGATGTATTTCAGGCAAATTATTATTAATAAGCTATAATCAGTTAACTTAATGCTGTTTTTTTTGCAGACCAACTATCGATGCCAGTGGGGTTCTCTGCTTACACTACACAAGAGAGATATTATGATGATGGTGATGTCGTTTTATTTGACGGAGTTTCCTCAAACTTTGGCGGTTATTTCAATCTAGAAACCGGCATTTTTGTGTGTCCTTATTGGGGTGTCTATTGGTTTTCTGTAACTTGTCGCGGCAGTAATTCGAACAGCTGTAATGTTCTAATTACGATAGATAATGCTTCCAAGGCGCAGGCATATGGCATGTCAAGTGATTCAATCAACCAATCAGCAGTCTCAACTGTTGTTGAATGTCAATTGTCTCAATCAGTTTGGATAAGAAACTATTACGACAATAGATTCTATAGTGGTGTTGATAAAACCAATGTATTTTCGGGCTACTTGCTTCATATGTACTGAAGTTGTTTTCTGTTTTATCTTATAAAACGTATCATCCATGCTGAAGTATAACTAAAAATATAAGTTTCTTTTGAGTTACTTTATTTCTTTGTTTAAAAGGTCTTCAACATATTTGGGTGAATAAAGTTTCTATGGCTGTGTCCACCTGTCTGACTTTCTATGACAATCACCCTTGTTAACACCCCCATGACAAAAAAGGTCTTTTTCTGATCCATCGTGGTTATTTACTTGGTTACAGAGCGTATCTCTTGAAACCATAATTCAACGCAATGTTTAGAAATTAAGTGGATCATATATTTTTAATCATTTTTTCACCGACGATTATGTGTTGGTTTATAATGATCAAACCAAATTTATAGCCATGGAGGAATTCGCAACATAGGCATAATTATATCTTTAATATAGAAGGGCACCCCACGACATAAGTTGTAAAATCACATTAGAACAACTTAACAAAGACGAACTACAAGAAAATACTCCTTTTTTTTCAACATTACAAGTTTGCTAAAAGGTGTTCCTTTTTTCCAAGCCAGCTGAACTGTTCATTGGAGCAGAAAAGGAACTTTTTGCAAAGCTTATACTGCTGAATATAACTAAATCACATATAATGAATAACAAATAACATGTTATAAGACAATTACAAGCATTTACAATCATATTCAATGGATTATTCTCATCGATTATTTTAAAAAAAATGTTACTCAAACTGCTAAAATCTCCAAGCTAGAAAGAATTTCCTCAAAATCTCCAAGCCAGCTGGGATTTGCTGGGGAACACCTTTTGTGAGGAATAGCTCTTTTCAATATACAGTTGCACGCGTTTCTAACTTAATAATGAGAACGCTAACCGAAAACGACAACCGAAACAACGCTAAACGTCAATTGCTAAACGAAAATCATTAAACGATAACTAATAAACACTAAGCAAAAGACAATCAAATGCACAAGGTGTATAATGAACACAATTATAAGTGTTTAATTTAACCACTAGAATGCCCTGGCAACCGGGGAACCAACCAATATGTTTTAATGATCATTATTTCATGTAAGACCTCATTCATACAAAGACAAAAACATAAGAACTCTTACCCGCTCTTATCACGTGACATAAGCGATAAACGTTAAACAATAAGCCCTATATTCTGGAAATATAAAGCCTTAAACGTTAAACGTCAAACGCTAAATGCTAAAGAGAGTGTATGGTTACAACTACACCCGACTATAGATTCTATAATAGTTAAAACGCTCGTTTTGAATATCTCCCTCTACAGATTTGACCCTGGCTAGTTGAATGTTAATTAGATCACACAGTTTTTTTTTAATACACAAATTTTGTTAAAGGGTATGTATTCAGATTGGACTGTTACTCGGATGATTTCGGGGGCGCCTTCAAGCTTTAAGTTAGAGTCTATTTTAAACAAGTGTTGTTGCTACTATGGCCACCTTTATATTGTTTGCCGTTTGTAGCTGCATAGAGTAAGGATTTATCTGTTTTTTAAAGCAACTTTACATCGTAGCGGATCTGTTATATTGTACAAAGATTACAATGTCCATTCAAATAAATGCTCCAAAACTGGTCGTGTTTTATTCGTTTGGGACTTTTATCAGGCGTATCTTATTTGCGTTTAAATACAATAACTAGTTTGGACAATTGTTTTCTATGCTGTGTACCAGTTTATAACGAATAGATATAATTAGGCAATATGCATATTTAATTGCTACACGTTGTCCATTTGTTATATATGTGTTATATACAGCGAACTAACGAGCAAAGAGTATAGCAAAAGCTACCAGGATCAACTACGCTACTAAACCATAAAACAATGCTTTAATGATACCACTCCTTATTTAACTCTAAATACAATATACCTAATAATAAACTTAGTTAGGAACCATAATATATATTATTTAACTATTACGCTTATACATATAATATATATTATTAAACATGCATTAACAACATAAATTAGAACGATACTCACGATACCTGTCCCAGCCGAACCGCATAATTTAGTCCATTATTCTATGTCCGAAAACGTAATTTTGATTCTCCAAGAGCATATTCTATATGTTAGATCCTTCTACTTTAACTCCTAATTCATAACTGACATTAGTTTGCATTCAAACAATCCATTTATATTAACTAGAAATTTGTCAATTACGCGTTTCCGTAATATTCGCTATGAATTCATAACTACACGAAGATGTTCCTTCAGAGGTGTTCCCTATTTCACTTCTAAATTGTTTCTTCTAGATCTAAACGTATTCTCCTTATTCTAAACTTCTAGAATAATTCTCCTCGATCGTGAGGAGCCCTGTATAAAGACCCCGACCCTCAACTTACTAATTAGTGATTAAACATTAACATACTTAAGCTATATGAAGACAAAGGCACTTAACACGAGATTATACATTATGGAAATACTGTCTTACAATACCCTTAACAATAATTGCAATTGGCGACAATACATATACTTAAGAATTACGATAAATGCAATATCTCATTTTCACCTTTCAAACGAGTAAACACACTCATAACTTTTGACAAAAGAGCGTCCGACGTGAAGTCTTAACAATACATTTCAACACTTAATAAATGCCAACAAAAGGATTACGTGCAGACAAAGCCTTTTCCATCTTATGAATAATAATTGCACCTTAAAATGCCTTATTTCAAAATATATATTCTATTCATTTATAAATTAAATGAAATAAATGTTATGTATATTCTGATATACAATATCTAATACACCAAAAACTCATTTGACAAGCGACAATAGCCATCCGAGTCATGAATTGCCACTTGTCAATTACCAATAATATACCCCCTCTTACTTTCACCCGTTCGTTTTGTTAGGTACTTTGGCCGCAATAGCTAGTCTACATCATATGTCTCACCAAGGTCTAACTATTACTTTCTCATCAACTCCATTATTCAACAATCGGAATTTATCGATGACTTCGGCAGCATGTTCCGTTTCAAAGTTATGTAAAAGGCTTTCCCCTTCACCTTTTCTATGAAATACTGAACGAAACTCTGGCTGTTTGTCAATTACTGGGTGATACGTATAGAAGAAACCATGAAGTATTCGCACCCTTGAGTGGTTTAATTTCCACGAAACTCTTATGCCCGAATGGTTTCTTTGACTTAAACTACTTCCCTCATTAATATATCCCTTTTGTAAACAAACGAATCTAGATCACTTGATTGTTTCTTGGAAAGTGACAACAGAATCCATTATTGAAGTCTATAGCAAAGAATATTTCCTATTGAAGAGTCTGCTTCATGGGGGTGACTGGTTTTAGAGGGGTGGTCCCGTCTGTTTTTGTTGACACGAAAATAATGTATAATCGTTCCACGCTGTACCCATGATAGAGCCTTGATATTGCAGTTTTCTACAGCGAGTTAAGGACATTCACTGGTCTATGAAATATGTTTTATAGAATTTAGAATTTTATACTTCATTTAGATCAATTATGTGGGGATTACTGTATATTATTGTTGACATATCATTTGCCCTATTAGAAGCTATCTTATTTCTTTGTTAATACTGATGACCTGCTCTGAGAAAAGTGTGTTGACTACATGTAGTTCCTTTAAAATGCAAACAGACCATTTGTATACATTTTCGAAAAAAAATATAAAAAACACCAAGCTATTCATTTTAATCCTTTAATAAGTACCATGGATTCCACATAGAGTTTACACATAATTTAGAGGAAAAGAAAGTGTTTGGTATTTCGACATGTATCAAGGTAGAACATTTATTTGAATTATTTTCTAATTTCACCGCGAATCCCCTTAGGAAAGTAGCCCATTCCTAAAAATGGGTCATACTCTATTGATATACTCTGTCTCAGACTACAGATAGTTGAAATCATGAACCGTGCCCACAGTGAATTCGTGAAAATTAATCAAAGCTTAGAACAATGGAGTGACGTCATAGAAGTGGTTTAATTGTGTATAAACCTAGTGCCACCAACTGTTACAGCATCCTCCTAACACTTTTCGAGCATATCCAGTAGGCAGAGGGCTAGCGAACCTCCTTTCGATTTTTTTCGGCTTCAGTGCCTTGAATGGCAAAACTGCAAATGAAGAAAGATTACGCAGGATATGATTTGTTTATATCCGAAGCGTTATTGGTTTTTAATTTCATCTATGGTTGCTTCATCCTTAAATAAGGGAAATGGATTAAATACCAAGTTTTGCAATTAGAACTTAACTGCTCGAAATGGTTGTTTTGTATCATCTGGTAATGCTTTCATAATTAGCATTTTCTATTAATCCGGTATCAAATTCTTCCTCTGTGATAAGCCTATATATTTGTCCTTTCCTAGCGTATTCTTGCAGGCAATATGGCAAGAAAGTACGAGCTGTTTCACGAAATTGTTCATTTGTTTCGGTTTCTATGTAGACTGGAACTATATCCACTGTCACCCAAACTGGTTCAGAACATAAAAATTTTCTGATCGACACTCCATGATCAAACAAATGCCTCTTGCTTTGGAAAGTTGTTTAATGCCGTGAATTACCCAGAGATCTTCCAGTCCCCTGGTAAATTCTGAAGACTTTCTACTTCTGATATCATTTGCCATATCATGAAACTTTCATATCATGAAATTTCATCGAAACTTGCGCCATTGTTCAACATTTTATCATTGGGCAGTGCTAGTACATAATCGGCTTCGTGGGGTAAACTCAACTTTAGGTTCGACGAAATACTTCCAGTTCGACGCAATAGTGTATATTGAAATAACGGGTCCAATACTCGGCGCCCGGAATTCAAACAAGCAACTATGAGGGCATGAAATTTACATGCATTTAAATGTACTCGGGGTGTTGTGACAGCTAAAAATCTGTTTAAAAATGGTTTTATTGAAAACATGAGAAAGTGTATGGATTTAAAAGTCAATGTGTGAATATATTTAACGTGATCTATCATTTGAATTTAATTAAGCATGCAATAGATTTATCAAAAAAACCGAAAATGCTCACAATCATTACAAGTACAGTTATCGGACGGAGAGTCGATGCAATGATACTATCACAGGATAACGAATTTTCTTTATTAAACTGCCAGAAGTATAATTCAATTGGTACGAAAAATAGAAAATTCAGCTGAATCAGATTGCGCTTATTGAATTTAAATTCCACAGATGCAAAAAGGCCACTTACAGCACCCTGATATTGATGTTGTTAATATGAAATTGCATGATAATATTATTATCATTGTCGTTACCTTGTATAAGACCTGACGAGAAAAATGCTTAACATAAAAAAACTTTTACCTTTATTAAACTGACATAATTCGCAACCGAACTTTTGCATATTTTGTATACTTTCCATAGCATACAACTTGAACTGAAAAAAAGAATAAAAAATATCATAGGCCTACTGCATTTCTTGTCAGCTATCCATAATATTTCAGTATTGAATTAATATGTGAATAATATAGGTGGATCGTCATCCCTCTGACAGAATCTCAAATAAATGATTTCCCTCAGTCGTTTCCAAATATCTTATGATAACTCATGCTATCTCCTTTAGTTTTACGTCCTTGATTGAAGTATCCGGTTTTATTTAAGTTTAGAAAGTAATATAACACCCTTTTGGAGTGTGAGGTTATTGCATCAACTTTATTTAATCAAGTCGCCTAGTTCAAAAACAATTTGGAGCAAACTATGAAGTAATTACTTTCGACCATGTTTAACTACTTAAGATACATGTATATATAGTATTATCCCTTTACATTATCACTGAATATCAGTTGTTTCTAGCAACCTACCCTTCTATGTAAACAAAACTATTCTATGACATGAGAGAAGGGGGTTGCTTGGGTCATAAATTGATTGAAATATATGATAAAAAGCATTTGAAAGTCATGAAAACAAAAATCAGGATACGTTGATTATAGCTGTATGTTTATGCAGGCATCGCCTCGCGAGATAAAGCTTGCCTTGTTACCTACAAAGCAGCGCTCACCACGTTCTTTCGGCACTCTTTCGGTTCATTTGACCTCTCTGTTGTTTTCCTTATTTTTGTTTTGCAGTTGCCCATGTTTCTATTGAACAATGCCAATCAAATTGTATCATATAACTGTGATGTATGAATGAATCAGATATGTGTAACGGTCATCATTAAACATGTATGAAATATTCCAAAATATACCTTATCATTTCTGTTAATTTACGATTTTATCCCACATGTGGAATGTATTTTTGACAATTCTTGTTTTGGATTATTTAACGCTGCAACTAAGATTTTAACATGAACATTTAAAGCTGAATCGGTAAATTACTTCCTTATGTTGCCATTAGGAAAAATTAGTTCTAACAGATATGATTCAAGATAGTTTTAGAATATTGATATAATTATTGTTACAGAACGAAAAGTGCTGAATCGATACATATGAGGGTTTCTGATAGTAATGTAATACTTAGTTTCCAAGCATGAACAAACAGTTTATCTCGCGAGGCGTTCTTAAGAATGCTCTCATTACTCTACGGTTTTAAAAAGCAAGAATAAAAACTTAAAGAAATAATTAAGTCGTGCCATATATCTTCCTTTATACGACTATAGTGTTGCACGGCATAATGTACGCGATTATTGCATTTTAGTATACTATTTCTTTATTTTCAAAACCGGTTAACATTATATTACTCATCATTTGTAATCGATGGCAAAAAACTAGAATACTGAAGGAAATGTTGAAAGTAGTGTTTATTAAGAAAAAATCCCGTAGACTTAGAAACTTTAGAGGATTCCTTAATTCTGATAAAAATCACAACAACCGACCCCTTTCGCGTAGCTGTCAATATAAAACAGACATGCGCTTTACACTTTTTACATGATATGGGGTGCATACACAAATGTTCCAAGTTGATTCAGTTTTTTTTGTTTGTTTGTTAGTTTTTTGTTTTGCAACGTATAACTGGCCTAGATACGTTAATATTCTAAAAGTTATTATTAAACACGTATTGAACTTTAGGATTTTCACTCTATAAATCGCGTAGGCTCTACATGTATTTTTGACGATTGAAGAATCTTAACATTTCGTTTCATCAAAACAAACAAATGCAACTTAGCGGAAGGTTGCACATATCCCTTCAATAATATCAAGGGATAACACAAAAACAAATCGATTATGCTCACAGCCTAAACGTCATTTTCTATATATACACCCGTCAAACACTGCAAATACTCTATCGTACGTATACTTGGAAAATAGGGTCCAGCTACATAGGGAGATTTTCTTCAATTATGAAGCTTTTTATATAGTCTATACATTTGAAGCTGCTTTAATCTCGTATAAACATTCTTTATTTGGAATGGGTTTTGTGTGGGGAATAGTGATTTATCCTTAATATAAGGGCCACATATAAAGGATTTCTGTTGATTTTGGACTTCAGTGTAAGTGTTAAGAAAATGTATGCTCTAATATATGAAAAACCACCCGTTTATAAAAATATCATAAGGTTGTAGTTGAAAACCAGATATGTTTTGCAACTTTGTTATTTGAATATATTAATCAACAAATTATTCAATTTTGCTTCGTGGCTGGTGAGAAAATCAACATTAAGTCAGATTCTTTTAGCCGTGCAACACTATAATATTCAAATCCAGTGTTGAGCAGTCATCTCAATTAGCGTTATATCCTTGAGTACAGGTATATACATTTGGTTACCGGTTGCGTTTTATTATTTTTCTTTTTTCATTTTATGGACTTAATGAGCACCGGGAGTAAGTTTTTTTAATTAAATGTCTTGCATACTAGGCAACGGGTTATCTCCATGTGTTTACATCTCATAGTCTAGGTCGACTTGTTCTGATAGACTGTTTTTTTTTTAACCAAAAAAAATATACGAATTAACTTATCAATAGTGAGTATCATATGTTATCATTTCATGCTTAGTTGATTCACAATGCAGACAAAGATGGGAAGAGAGCGCCTGTTGACTAGAATATATCAGTATAAATCGAAACGTATCAGTTGCTTTATCTCATTATTTTATGTGTCTAAGATGTTAAATATATTCTCATTATTGGAATTTGTCATTTCACATCTGTGACCGCTGATGACTAGAATTATGACAGTTCAAAAGTTTTACTTTCTTGCTGTTTTGTGTTCCATACTGATGGTTCAAATATTTGCAAAAGATGATATTGAGGTAATTTAAGTGACCTTTCTTTTAAATCTACATTATTTGGCAAAGGTTTAAAAGATATTTATAGAAGTACCAGTCTTTTCATTTTCACAAACTCGTATCTTTTATTATACGTAAGCGCCAGTACTACAGTACGCACATCTTAGAAATACTTCTTTTGAAAATATTGTTCTGCTGTTAATTCAATTGTTTCATAATCGACGTGATATATCATTTTATTATGTTATAACCTTTAAAGTAGTGTATATTTTATGCAAAATCATAAAGACCAAGTAGGATGAGATGGTTTTATATGTATTTACTTTTAAGGGGTTATTTGACACATTATTCTTTTTTTTTTACAAAACGAGATTTTTCGTTAATATTTTTTTTCTTCTGAATTTAATTGATCTATTTCGTAGGATCCAAGTAGTTCGTGTTGCAGTGCTGATATATTTAATGAAATAGAATCATTCAAGGCAAAAATGGAACTGGAAATGGAGCATTTACGGCAAGAAATCAATTATAAGGATGCCGCATATACAAAATTACAACATGAAACTAGAAGGTCAGTGACCTTGGATCCCCCGTGAACTTCAACAATGCGTATATGCAAGATGGTCAGTTTTTACTAAAATTTACTTTGGAAATGACGAACCATTTTGCAAATAAACAAGATCATGCGATGAAGGAAAAACAGAGTAACATTTTGCATCATCACTCAATTTTTCTGAAGACATCTCTTGAACTGACGAGACAAGTCACTTTTTAAAGTGCTCCAAAATCGACGATTGTCAACCGATCGAGATGACACCATGACGAGGCACGATTTCAGACCTTGGTTTGAATATGTATTAAATTAAAAATCTCTCGCTCAATTCCTTCAAACCAAACTCGCGTGCACAATGTACTTAACATCGGGTGAAAATGTTAAAACCGACAATTTTCAAAGTGTTCCCAGAATCGACAATTTTCAACCGATCCAGATTAAACCTTAACGAGGCACGACTTCAGACCTTGGTTTATACGAGAATAAAATTTGAAAGGTATAGCTTAATTGCTTCATACCAAACTTGCCTGCACAAAGTGCTTGGCAAATGAAAAAAAAGTTTAAAATCGACAATTTTTAAAGTACTCCAGAATCGACAATTTTCAACTGATCGAGATAAAACCTTGACGAGGCACGACTTCAGACCTCGGTATATACGTGTATAGAATTCGAAAGCTCTAGCTCAATTGCTTCAGACCAAACTCGCCTGCACAAAGTGCTTGGCAAATGAAATAAAAGTTTAAAATCGACAATTTTTAAAGTGTTCCAGAATCAACAATTTTCAACCGATTGAGATGAAACCTTGATGAGGCACGACTTCAGACCTTGGTTTATGCGTGTATAAAATTTGAAAGCTCTAGCTCAACTTATTCATACCAAACTCGCGTGCACAAAGTACCCTATATCAAGCGGGACAGACAGACAGACAGACGGACAGACGGACGGACAGACAGACGGACGGACAGACGGACAAGCTCAACCCTATATCCCCTCGTTTTCACGGGGGATAATAAGTTTGAGGGATGCTGCATATACAAAACTGATAAAGAGCCTTAATCCAGACATATGTAAGTAAGGTCATATTTCATAACGGCTTTTATCGACAGAAAAGTCATAATTAAGAAAATATATAATTATAAGTAATTATTGGTTGTTATGGAATAACAAACGTATTCTATCGAATAGTTCTGATAGCTATTAGAAATACAAAAGACATTTTTCATTGTTTAGGGTAGAGCATATTCCTTAAATTGATTACATAAATAAATCAATAATTTCATTTACCCAACAAAAAATAAGATTTACATGCGATTTTTTTTTATTTTTGCCTTTTTTACCCATTTTTATAAACCCAAGATCAACTCACATCATATGCCTGTCCCTCGACAAACATCAGTCTTTCTTGTGAGGGTAACGAAACAATTTCTATCACAAGCGCGGAATATGCTATATACTTTCAGACGTGTGAAAGTGCTTGCTGTTCACCACATCCATGTATGCATTATTTTGTCAGATATTTAAAAAGAGATTTTAGTCGGGTCTGTTATATGCCCTTCCTTGTGAATCATGTGTTAAATCTTTAAACAATATAATTTCTAAAGGCTTTTCGTTACTATTGTTTTCGTAAAATAAACTATTTTGGCATTATCTATTGATTAAACCCTTTTATTCAAATTATGATGGGTGATCAGCGTTTTAACTAATAATTGCATTTCGTAACTGG
Organism: Hydroides elegans; assembly: GCA_001703475.1. Lineage (NCBI taxonomy): Eukaryota > Metazoa > Annelida > Polychaeta > Sabellida > Serpulidae > Hydroides > Hydroides elegans. The sequence goes on from LQRL01183989.1 coordinate 26,042, forward strand.
ATTATTCGTTTTTGGTATTTAAAACTATTCATGTATTATGGTAAATCTTATCTGCTTAAAGTGGATTTTTTCAATTCATTAAAAAGCTATGGCCGAGCGGTCAATTTTAGTAATGGCTTCGCTAAATTTTACAATATTGTAAGTAATGAAAATGTTTTTTTACATCCAGAGAAAGAAAGTTGAATCTTGGAATGAAATGAATTTATTGTCGTTATTATGATTAATATTATGATTAATAATAATATCAAAATATAATTTACTCAGTCGACTGCTCAGAAAGTGTTGAAGAAAACGATGCCTTGGAATGGGTTGAACTCCTGGCAGCATGCAACAACCAGACCCAATGTGACTACTTCTTTCGAGGAGCTGCGTTTATAGAAAATTGTACCCTCGGCGAAGCAGTGTCCTATCTGAACGTGTATTTCATGTGTGAACCAGGTAGGTATCATTCTCTTCAAAAGATTTACATGCAAAATAGATCGTTTGTACAACGAATAGGTGATCATAACATCCAAGGGGAAGGCTTTAAAAGGAGTAACCTTAACTGAATACTTAAGTGAAAATGAAGGTCGCGCATCCAACACAAAAGTCGAATATGCGACGACGCGACCACTATGGTTCACCCTTGCGTAGAGATTAATTCTAAGAAATGTTCGCGCTAAACTGTTCTGTCGTATCTTTCAGAAAAAAATACACATATTAAAAGTTTTTAGGATGTGAACCAACTTTTATACGTAATTTATTTCTCAATTTACAGGCCAACCATCAATGCCAGTTGGATTTTCCGCATGCACTACGGAAGGAAGATATTACAATGCTGACGATGTCGTTTTATATGACGGAGTTTCTTCTAACTTTGGCGGTTATTTTAATCTAGAAACCGGTATTTTTGTCTGTCCTTATTGGGGTGTTTATTGGTTTTCTGTTAGTTGTCGCGGTGGTTCATCGAACAGTTGCGACGCTCTTATTATAATAGATAATGCTTATAAGGCAAGAGCAGTAGTCGTGCTCTCAAGTGATTCACTCAACCAATCAGCAGTATCAACCGTTGTTGAATGTAGAGTAGGTCAATTAGTTTGGATGAGAAATTCTGGGGACAATAGATTCTATCAGGGCTATGACAAAACAAATGTATTTTCGGGCTACTTGCTTCATAGATTCTAGATACTGAATGGCAAATAACATGTGATTCATGTTTATTCAATGTGAAATATGGACAATTACAACATAGCTTATTTATCTAGAACCTAAATATTCCTAACTGCTTCAAGGAATATTCAAAAAAATCTGTTTAATATCCTTGCTCAGCAAAGGTTTGAGAATAAAAGTTCATTTAAAAATAAATAAGTAAACAAATCCATTTTTTTTATCAAACTACGTTCATATTTGACATGCAATAAACATTTTTTGCTCGCAGAAACAGGCTTAAGCTCCACGAAATCTGAGCTTTTCTCATTGGACTTAGCCTTAAAAGCCATAAACCGAGAGCAGTTATGTTTGGCTTTACATGCCTAAATCTTCGAAAAGGATATTTAAACAGAAAAATACAACATTGATAATGCAGATTGGAATGTATGCATATATTTTTTTCATAAATTAAAACCGAATAGAAAATATCGTTTTGCAGTGTTTCAATCAAGCTTCTAAGATTCTTGGAATGTCCCAAAGTAAGCACCAATCTATAGCAATACCTCAGAGCTCTTGATCTTTGCCCATCGCAGAAAATTCATATCTGTATCAGGTGCATGTATTTTAAAGATTGAAATCTTAAAACAAAACGAATCGTCGAGATAAACATATTTTGATCAAGCATTATAGCTTGTAAAATTTTGAATAAATCTCCTCTTGTTGATTAGCAATTAATGTATTTGTAGAAATAGACGTTACAAATAAATCATAGTTATGAACGTATTCAGACTAATGACGATAAAGAAAAACAATTTCAAAGGTTGGCCTGATTCGACTGGATCATTATTTAGAAAATAAAACGTTGATTACTTTCCATTTTTATTGGATAGACATGTTGTGTTCCATCTGACATTAGATAAATAACCATTTATTTACGAAATACAACAAACAATATTTTTTGGGCAAAACACCCATACATATATATCATTATATAATATCGTGCCCATTAAAAACAATAATGTTATAAGGTCTTATAGTGTAAATAAACCAAGCCAATACAAAATATACTACAGTTTGTTCTTTGATATTCAGAGTCAAATATGAAATATACAAATTTCAAAGGAAACACCTGAACGAAGTTGAACGCACTCACAATGAAATGTGCAGGACTATATCAAAATTAGAATAACCATGGCACATGAGTTTACTATTAAGATATTTGTATGAGAGAAATAAATACACGGCATGATGATTTCTTAATATTTTATTTCCGTTTTTACTTATTACTTAGGAATTAGGAAACACCATCACATGGGTAATGTCGTTTATTACATAGAATATAATAACAATGACCCAATATGAGTTGTTCCATTTTACATGCAATGATAATATAGTGAGTATGGAAATAACTATATTACATTTCTTACCACCTTTTTGAATACAACCTTTATCTTAAGATAAGCATAAACATGTAATCATGTGATTTGCTGGTCATTCTAAACATGGAATTTATAAGTAATGTTCAAAACTACATGTACACAAAACATACATGAATACAAAACAATTCATTGCATGAACATATACATGAACATATGCATGAACTTATACATGAAATAACGCAGATTCTTATTTCTCAAATGGACGTATTTCACGTTGAATTTTATCTAGAGGCATAATGACTAATTAAAACTAAACTATAACAATATATTTCTAAATATTCATAACTTCGTACATTTATATTCGAGCGCATGTTTAACCACATGTTACATCACAAAATCTCTGTATTTAGACGGTATCTGTTGTCAGTCGGTCTGTCGTTGTTTGCACCGTGACGTTGGAATTGTTTTCTAGCATCTCCCCCCTCACACATGCTTTTTAAGACTTGGAACTTGAAATTTGTGCATGCCCTGATCAGTGGTTTATTGGAATATTTGTTTTGTACATTACCCGTAGGCCAAAACGGACTAATTTTCCTATGTTCGAAACCCAAAAACTTTAAAACTAAACACTTTGGAAAGGGTTTCCATTGTCGAATTTTACTACTTCCGGTACACGATACATAGAAAACACTCTGTCAAACACTTGTTTTACAGCTATACTAGACGGTTTCTGGCTGGTTTCTGAAATACGATGCCGGCTCATGTAATCAGCTGGGTTATACTTTCCCTGTCGGTACACCACTGAAAACTTATAACTTTGTAAGTTGAGACATCATTTTTCTATTCGAGCGGAGGGTCTAGCTCGAATTATGATATGTACTATTATTAAGACCGACCGCAATAGATTCTCAATTTGAACGCATGCATGTTTCATGTTATTATTGCTCAGAGTTATTCTTGAAAGAAACGTTTTGTAAATTGAACTGTGTATTGTCTAATAACATACCTAGACTCCATAAAAATTTTAGAATTATTGGTATAACAGTTTTCTTCAAATTGAGGTTTGAAGTTAATTTATGATGCTTTTCATATGACCGTAACCAATGAGGATTTCTGTGTTGCTGAGTACAGTGATTACGCAATCCATGTATATGGGGCGAAAGGGGTGAGCGGGCCTAAAGTAAGACACTACATGCATGTGCAGTATTTGCATTGCATTATATAGCACATCATCTTCAGTACTCAGCACCATGCTTTCAGCAATGAATGTTTAAAATGTTAAAATAATCTCTGAGATAGATTGAATTATGGAATAAACTTATTCAAATGATATTTTGAAAAATGCTTCCAAATACGGACGGCATAGGTTTTAAATCCATCCGATTTCGGATAATATCAAAATAACAAATAATCAATCTCAAATAGTTAAATTTGAGACAAGGTTTTTTTGTTGGGATAGCAAAAACATGTTTTGATAAGCGCAAGAGCTTATTTAGGTTTAGTTTAATTGTACTTAAGCAATCAAATTTTAACTCAAATTAATTGTTATTTTCCTATGTTAAAAGTTAAGCTTTTAGGCAGCCAAAAATCTTCAATGTCAACGGGTCGGTTCTCAGCAAATTTATTTATTCTTATTATTTTGACGATACTATATAATTTGGAATTTCTACCATTAAATTCATTCTTTAAATGCTTAAAATCATCGGATCCCTCAGCAAAATAGTAATTCACCATCGGAATACTCGATAGGGAAAAGTAAAACCCGAGCCCGAAAGAATCTTCGGGCCAATAAAGATTTGGTGAAAACCTTCCTGAATTATTCTTGGACTTTGTAAATTCCAATTACATTCTTTTTTTATTATATTTAATTAATATAATGTTAATTATAAAATAAAACTAGTTATATCTCTTAAGATTAAAATATATACAGTAGACCACGGTTAATTTGAACAGGGATAATTTGAATTTCGGTATGAGTTGAACTGTTTTCTAGGTCCTGATTTTATAATTTTGACTATTTCATACCAAATGTTATTTGGATGATTTGAAGTTTGGATAATTTGAACTAAATTTTCCGGTCCCGATCACTCAAAATTATCCGTGGTGTACTGTATATTAAATTTACTTCAATGAGAATTATATTTATGCTACATGTCAAAGTGAATTGTCCAGAAATAGTTATATTGAATATATTGAACTCAGAACTAAAATATGCATTTTTTTCCGAGTGCTATAAAATTTCAGATAGGAATCGCATAATTATCCATACATTTAAGCGCAAACCTTCATTCTGGTAGTTTTAAAGGGAACCAATAATTTGGTTCTCTTTTGTAAATCAGGATAAATTGACCCAAATTATGGAAGCAATATGAATGCTATAAAAAGTTTTTTTTTCTTCTGATTATAGAGAAATAATTTAGTCGATCTTTTTTATTCTAAAACACGTGGACACGCATTAAAATACACTGTGCACACTGTAATGCAACATAGCTCAATGACCCGCTACCCAAATATATCCTACAATGTAGTGCTTTTCGAGCCTCCCATTCTCACGTCTATCTCGTCTATATTTGTGTGAAATTTCATGATAGGGGATGCATGGGTAAAGCATGCATGGGTTAATCAATAGTGGCGTCGATTTCAAAAGTTGCAAATTCTCTACTTTCAGTTAAAGTTCGGCATAAAGTCAGCTAGACTATGACTTGACCAGTGAGCGGACGTCTCACAGTAGTTGACAATATGACCCTTATATGGCACTATGTAGGTCACACTTTCAAGCAGACCTTATGCAGAACTTTAACTTAAAATAGTCAAGATTGAATATAAATAGCACTTCCTTGTGCTGTCATCAACTTTAAATGAACCATGATACATTGTTATAAAATCGAAAAATAAGATAGCCTTCATGAAAAAGTGATTTCGAAAGTTTTATGGGGAAACGGTCTTTGGATTGCTCAACTACTTACAGAAACTTAGATATCGATCAATGATATTTTCGCATGATTTTAATAATCTATTAATCATATAAGGTATCAATTCATATCAGTTAAAGCCGAGCATCTATAAACTCACATATCAATGTTATCACTCAAATGGTTCTTTCTAAAATACCATATATATACACATATTCCACATACAATAAATTTGTAACGAATTTGAAACATAAGTCATGTAAAGTTGTCTATAATAGCGTCCTTGAAAGTGATATGCTTGCTGTGAGTGACATCGATGGTGTGTGATAATCAGGGCTTTACATTTGCAACCAACTTTTCAGAGTTAGTCGCCCGACGCGCGACTTACTTTTTGTTTCATTTCATCAATAATTTTCCGGTTTAGTAGTTTATTTTGGAGAGCTCGCATTCTGATCCCATGTAATTTTGATTCACCCTAAAAATCGACTGTGCCTCCATAGCTAGCGATTAAATTGAAATATTAGTTTGTTTAAGAATTTTAGTAAATGTGTATCGTTAATTTATCTGACCTATACTCAGGCCAACTGGTGTTTTTCGGACGCTATTTTATTTTCGGTCGGGCGACTTCCTTTTTTGGGGTAGTCGCCCGAGCACGACTATCCGATTTCGCTTTAGCATTCGCATTCTAACATATCGATGTTTATAGATTCACGCTCGCACGCTCACTGCTTGTGCGCCTTAAACATTTCACGTTTAAAAACAATGTCCACGTTAGATCCTATCGTGCGAAAATCCGCACGATACCAAGTTATAAAGCGCGTGTACTGTGTGCTTTAACTTATTGGTAATGAGAATTATATGTTATCATTTCGTACTTATTTGATCCACAATGCAGACAAAGATGTGAAGAGAGCGCCTGTTGTGTAATTCAATCTAGAGCAAAACTTATCAAATGTTCTATCTAATAAGCTTTATATGTCTAATATGTTAGATTCATTCGCATTAATGAATATCATTTAACATCGATGATGACTACAAATATGACATTTCAAACGTTTTATTTACTTGTTATATTCTCCACGCATATGGTGCAACTATTTGCAAAAGATGATATTGAGGTAATACATTCAAACTTTGTTATTATAATTCTAAAATAATATTACAGTGCTCACAATTAATAAGAAATACTTTGCTTGTAAATGTTTTCTTTGATTAATTCAAATGTTTCATAATAAGTGTAACATATGATTATATCATTTTGTGACCAATATGTTTTAGCATATGTTGATATAAAATTATAAATGTCTCAATGTAATAATAATTTCTAATAAGATGACCAAAATGTACATCATCGGGACATGTAACATAATTTTAAGAGATTATTCGAGATATAACCTTTATTTACCAACATCGCTTGTATTAATAAAAATATATTTAGTTTTCTAATTTATCTATTTCATAGGATTCAAGAAGTTGCAGTGATTATATGTTTGATGAAATAGAATCATTCAAGGCAAAATTGCAATTAGAATTAATGGAACATTTACGGCAAGAAATCGATTATAGGGATGCTGCATATACTCGCTCATACAAGAAACTGGTTAAAAGTCTAAATCCGGACATCTGTAAGGTTTATTAAATTACAGCATTTTTCAACAGAAAAAAATATCTATAAAAGTCCGTTATATTGATTACCAGTTAAATAGAAAAAAATCTCCCAATAGTTCTGATAGCTGTAGACATTCAAAAACAAACATTTCTGTTTCAAAAAAATACAAATATAAATAATCATGTTCATCAAATACACATAAATCGATATAAAGGAATATAAATAATTAATCGCATTTCTAAGGTAGAATTCTTTTAATTGAATATATAATAAATGAATAAAATACTGACGTAACAACATTTAATATCAATATGCGATATGTGTCCTTTCTTTATTCAAACATTTTAATAAAATTCAGATCAACTCACATCATATGCCTGTCCATCGACAAACATCAGTCTCTCTTGTGAGGGTGGTGACACAATTTCTATCACTAGTGCTGACTATGCTGAATACTATGAGACGTGTGAAAGTGGTTGCTGTTCACCACATCCCTGTATGTACTATTTTGTCAGATAGTTTATAATGAGACAAAATGAAGGGGTTCCATGCATTTAAGTACTAACTGGAAAAAAAGAACCGTTTAATTATATATTGTTAAAAGTGATCTGAAATAAGTAATAGTCATTTGGATATACTTATGCATATTTATCAAATCGACTGTACGGAGCATCTTTAAGAAAACGACGCATTGGAACGTAATGTAATTAATCAAAAACAAAATAATCATTTTATGAATATTACTCAGTCGACTCCATGGAAAATGCTGAAGAAAACGACGCCCAATGGAATGGATTGAGCTTATTCTTATGATTAATAATACAATTGATATTTTAAAAAAAAGAAAATTAAAATAAATATTATAATTAATTTTACTCAGTCGACTGCTCAGAAAGTGTAGAAGAAAACGACGCCCTGGAATGGATTGAGCTCCTGGCAGCATGCAACAACCAGACCCAATGTGACTACTTCTTTCGAGGAGCTGCATTCATAGAAAATTGTACTCTTGGCGAAGCTGTGTCATATCTGAATGTGTATTTCATGTGTGAACCGAGTAGGTATCATTCTCTTTAAAATGAAAAATATATCTTTTGAGCAACGAATAGGGTATCATAACATCCAAGGGGAAGGCGTTCATAGGAGTAAACCTTTACTGAATTCTTAACTGAAAATGAAGGTCGCGCATCCAAAACAAAAGTCGAATATAAACGACGCGATCATTAAGGGAATAGATTCGCAGAGAGAGAGAATGCGTAGAGATTCATTCTAAGAAATGTTCGGGCAAAATTGTTCGTTCGTATCTTTCAGAAAAAAATACACATATTAAAAATTTTTAGGATGTGAACCAACTGATATACGTAATTTATTTCTTAATTTACAGACCAACCATCAATGCCAGTGGGATTTTCTGCTTACACCACACAAGAGAGATATTATAATGCTGACGATGTCGTTTTATTTGACGGAGTTTCCTCAAACTTTGGTGGTTATTTCAATCTAGAAAGCGGCATATTTGTGTGTCCTTATTGGGGCGTTTATTGGTTTTCTGTAACTTGTCGCGGTGGTACATCGAACGATTGTCGCGCTCAACTTACGGTAGATGCTGATTTAAAAGCACAAGCAGTTAGCCAGTTTAGTGATTCAGTCAACCAATCAGCAGTCTCAATTGTTGTTGAATGTAAAGTAGGTCAATTAGTGTGGATACAAAATGATGGAGACGATAGATTCTATAGCGGTCTTAATAATGCCAATGTGTTTTCGGGCTACTTGCTTCATAAGTACTGAAGTGGTAGATTACATATGATTCATGTTTATTCAATGTGAAATATGGTCATTTTCAACACAGCTTATTTATCTAGGACTTAAACCTAAATATTCCCAATTCAATAATTGTTTCAAGGAAAATTCAAATAGTGCTTTTAGAAAAATTTAGAAAATAAATATCTTGTTGATTAGCAATCAAAGCATGCGTCGAAAGTGGTGCTACAAATAAATCATAATTTTGAACATATTCAGACCAATGACGAAATATTATTTCAAGAGTTGATGTGATTGGTGTGATTCGACTGAAACATTATTTAGATTACTTTCATTTGTTTATTGGAAATACATTTTGTGTTCCATCTGACATTAAATAAACAACCATTATATTTTTTCATGAAATGCAGCAGACAATATTTCTTGGGCGAAACACCCATACATATATATCATCATATACATATTATGTTCATTGCAGTCTATCAGGCATGGCTTGGTAATTGAATCTAAACGAAATGTTTATCGGGATAACGAAAATTGCATTTTAAGAAAAATATGTCTATTTTCTAACTTCTCCGCACCTTATACTAGATTCACACAAATATCGAAAATTTATTTATGATACTTGTCTCTGTAAACAGAGTCGATAGTATGCAATGTTAAGCCAAACACAGTTAAATAGATTTTTATAGGATCGATACGATATTGTTTAACGAATGAGATAATTTACAGAAGTTGGTTAAAAGTTCAATAAGTTGTTTATGTTTGCACTTCTTAGGGGTCGATTCTGAAAATGAACTTCAATATATTTATATATGTATACATATTTCTTTATATAAATATATTCGTCGTAGACATTCGTAATGTGTACGGAACGACCTTAGAATAAATGACGTAAAGTGTACACTATGGCGTTCGTTAAACATTCATAACCCACAAGAGCAAAGCCACAACAAAATTCCGTCCTCTTGACGTCACTACCTGTCGATCTATCTAGATCCTTGCTGGGCTCTTGTGAAAACCTGCCGGACCTTTTTTTTTAGAATTCGTATCGCAAAGTTAATCTGACATCCAAAGGACGTGCATTACAAACCTCCCCTGAGACCAAAATCATTTTATACATAAACATAATATACATGTATACAAATATTTAAAGAATGGTACAAATATTGATCTGAACAATCATATGTCGATTTTAAATCGAAACATTTCCTACTAATACGTGTTTCGGTAGCCTCTCTCTATCGATGAGGTCCTAAGGGTGTTAGATTGCGCTCCGATCAATATAGAAATGTCTTTACAACGTCATATTGACACATCGAGGGGACGGGAAATTAACGCCATTATCACATCGTACCACGTCCTCTCAACGTCTGATTATTGACGTACTCCGTATGACTAAGATATGTCGTTTCATTGGAAAATCATCTTCAGTACGTCATTTGACACCACGGGACGTTTTTGTATTAATATCGAAGCGACGTCCTTATTGCGTCTCGGACGCTTGGACGTATAACTATGTATAAGGACGTCCTGTGGATGATGTGTACCGAATGGGATGCACCGAAACCTGGACAACTTTGGACGTCGCATTCAAGGTCTAAGATTATATCTTTCAGTGCATGTCGTTTGAAAGTCAGATCTTGAAGGCTAAAGGCGTCTAAAATACGTCCGTCAAAACAACACCAATGGTCAATTTCTCAAACTTTAATTTTAAGGCATTAATACACAAATGTATTATCTTTAGATTATATGATAGCTTATAGCAAAACGATCAAACTGGATTCGATTGAATAAAGCCCCTGTATTCCACTTAAATATATCGAGTTTGAAATTCAATTATATACATGGTAAAGTTCATCAATGATATAATGATTGGAATTGAAATTTGAGAGCACCCCGCTTGACATGTTTCGTTTATGCTGTTTGATGATCTAAGCATAACCATGTAACACAGTGCATAACAATGTATAAGCACTATGGGCTAAAATACATCCATTTTGCTTATTTATCATTGTTATGTGCATTCGAAAATTTTGAAAAAGCTTGGAGATATGCGGAGATTAGAGGCAAATAAATGTGCGTTTCTCGTTTTAAAAAAGATTGAGATTGAAAAAGTTATCAAAGAAAGCAATATATCATACGGCATCTAAAATCTTAAATAACAAGTATGTTTAAGGACTAATGGTGTAAATAAACCAAGCAAATACAACATATACTACAGTGTGTACCTTGATATTCAGAGGCAAAAATGAAATATACAAATTTCAACGGAAACACCTGAACTTAGCTGAACGAACACATAATGAACTCATTATATAATGTGCAAGACTATATCAAAATGCAACATATGCATCAGAAAACAATGAAAACTGTTTAAAATCGTTATTAAAACATAAAAGTCATGATATTGTGAATGTAGTCTTGATAATATATTGATAATATATGCAATCAAGTTATTACGATCAAAGCATTAATGAACTTAATTCTTTTTTGAGCACGCGAACAAAATGGCGTCGCCGAAAATTCACGTCATCTTGAAACCATACAAGATGATTTTTGTATCCTATTAGTCAAATCACTTAATGTGCTGAAAACACATTTGTGACATCAATATTTTTCCAATTTATATGTAAAATATCTGCAAATGCTTATGGAAACTTGTGAGAACACAATCCATCAAGAAGTTAAATGTGACTAACAATTCCAAGACATAAAGATACATGTAATCGGGAAATTGAAATGTCAGATGAATTGTCGAGCTTCCAATGCAACTGAAGTTGATTCAATTAAATATCAGAGAATAGCTAATTGTCAAAGTTAAATAAAATCCTCCGGCCCGAAAGAAAAGTCACTTGCCCGAGCATTAAACATAAATAAATAAATATCAGATTAATCCTAAGAGTACTGCCGGCCCGAGCAATAAAATATTCCACTCGGCAAGACGTCCACGGACGTTCAGCGGACGTCCCATTTTTAACCCGTATGAAAGTTTTCAGGGACGTCCTTATTCGTCGCGGACGTAGAAAAGACGTTTCATTGACGTCGTGTCCGTTGAGTCTGATGTACAAATTGAGTTCAACTGACGTCGAGACGTAAAAGGACGTCCGGAAAACTTTCATACGGGCCCAATGTAGGACGCGTTTTCAATGTCACCCCCCATGAAGTAGACTCTTCAAGCTAATATGAAATATTCTTTGTTCTAGATTTTTATAATAGACTCTGTTGTCACTTTCAAAGAATCAACGAAGTGGGCTAGATTTGTGTATTTTTTTTACAAAATAAGGATATGTTAATGAGAAAAGTAGTTTAGGTAAAAGAAACCATTCGGAAATTAGAGTTTTGTAAATGAAATCGGCAGAAATTATGTTCTTTTATTTTTTTTATTCTTTCAAATAATCCGTAGGCGTCAGCACCCGTTTAATATAACGCTTTTATTGCACATAATGAACTTTCATTGTTTATATTTCATTACACGAACCTAAGCAAAACACAAAAATGCATTTATATGATATATATGTATATTAGAAATATCAATATTTATTCAAAAACAAAAATCGATACATAGATTCCGAGAAATAACCATTTCGAAAAAATGGGGTGACACATTGATGGGTGATTCAATTAACGCAATGCTTTCCTCTTGCAGAGGATAACTTAATCAAAATATACTGAAAGCTTCAAATATTTTGGAAAGCAGTAAACCCTCTTTGTTTACATGTATAGTCCATACAATAGACTAGTATATAAGTGTTTAGACCTTGATTCTCAAATGTCCAATAAGGGGTCATTATTAAATTGTAACCCTTAACATTAATTTGAGATATCTAGTACACAATCTTAAGTGATTAATCACGCCCTATCATATCTTGAGAACAATATCAATTATAACCGTAAACTAAAATATATCACAATATATTCTGTCATTCTTCGGTATGAAAATAATTTAGCATATTGTTGATTATTACCGAATCAAAGTCGAATAAAAATGATTGTAAATCTAACCGAATTATAATTTTATAGGATTCATCATTACCAGCTTAACTAATATGTACTGTTGTGCTTGCTTTTACTGAGTTTCAAACATTTTAGAAATAATCTTGGACCATTCAAATTGTCTAGTCTACTCACATGCTCATGAACCACTATCACAAATTCGTTATATGATTCAATATCACGCATTTTCCGTTACAGATACGTATTGTTTTCCGATACAATTCTAAACGAGTATTTCCTACACCCATGTTTTTTTTCTCAAGAAACGTTGGCATTTCATTACCAAACTGACATCAAACATGCTCTTAGAACTTAATAACTAAATGTGATGCGTTGATTGAATCACCCATGGTACTGTCATCGTGTAAATGCGAACGCATATTATATGAAATTGGGCGTTTAGTAATGATTTTATAATAAACAATGATGTTCCTTATATACATCATTTATTATATGAACATGCATTTATTTTTCGTCTTGATTCTTGTATTAAAATATAACGATGGAAAGTCAAATATTGCATAATTAGCATTGCGTGAATTGAGTCTAAGATCTACCGAATGTATCGAAACGTACTTTTATGCAAACATGTTAAAAATGGAATGGTCGATTTTGTGGTAATACTCTTTTGTTGGTTTTTTAGGATATTGGTATTTTTCAGAAGCGCTCATGATCCACCCTTTCAAAATAAAACTTACCTCAGTTTAAACGATATAAACTCATATATACGGTCAGATTTCCTGGTGTAAAAGCATTTTTGAGAGAGGAATATTAGGGTGTTTCTGAATTTACCTTCACCACTCTCCGTACAACTATTTGTCAGAGCGGCAGGCTCAGATCCTGAGAAACTAAAAGGACTGACCTAACTGATAATTACTTCATAATTTTAATATCATTAAAAACGCATCAGTTAAACAGAGTTAGAAAACGCTTATTCTAAAATTGCTTACGAATACATAGCGCATGAAAGTAGGAGCTCCGATTCTGATCTGTTGTTATGAATTCACAACTGCTTAAAATAGCCCATTGACAGCGCGCAACTCTGTAACATATGTTCAGCTCAAAAATTTTGTTTTTGTTGCCAGAAATTATGTTTAGGACGATAGGATATACGATATATTATTATATATTTAGACATTTAACGTCCGGTTTAGCGAGGTGTCCGGTCTAGCGAGGTGTCCGGTCGTAAGGTTTTATTGTATTACATTTAGTTTGATTTCGACGTAAAAAAACCTAAAGACATAGACAAACTGTATTTATGTGATTAAGATTGACCTTCTTCAACCAAATCCAAGCGATAACAGTCACAGCTTCTGATTTTTTACACAAAGATAATTTTCAACACACACACACGCTCTCTTCCTCTCTTAATGGATGTCTCTTAATCTTTTTTATATGGAGGGGAGCATAACAGCCATCGTTACCTTACGTTTGAGTAAACGTCTTTTCGCTCCAAGACATTTCTTGTATATTTTTCAACTTAATTTCATATTCTAATAGTATAGTAGATTGCCATGAACATGTTAATGGTATATCGCTTTACAAAAGCCGTCTATAAATAAATAGGTAAATACTATGAAATCATAGAGACGGGGAGTTCTTCTTATATTCCTTGTGTTTTAGATAAAAAGGCAAGTAGTTATGTTCTTCGAAGCAGCAGTGATCTTTATTTCAATAGATATATCCGAAATTTTGAAATAATCGAAAGTTCATTAAAAACAACAAAAGCAATAATGACGTTCGTAGTATAATATTCTAAATCATTATATTATCTAAATAATGGGCCCCATGTTTATATCAAAAAATCCTTTTGCAAATAAATAACCAATATGATTTAGAAGGGCACCCTATGACATATTTTATCTAAAGTGACAACTTGAGCAAAAACAAATCAATTAAAATATAGAAATATATAGAAAATAATCATGTTTTTAAAAATTGTTCCTCTTTTTGTAGATAGATTAACTCGGTGCTCTCATCTAGCTAGCTAAATTCATGCGAAGAACACCATTTATGAAAAATGAAAATCGTAATAATGTATGGTCAATTTTCAGTCGTATTTTAGTTCAGTATGCCTAGCTATATATCAGCCCATCAAGATATAACCACATTCATCAAATAATTTTGGGCACATATGATATGATTCTTAGCATGTGTTCCTTACATTCCTGTAGCTAAAATAAATACAGTAAAACCTGATTAATCCGGACACCCGCGGGACTGGGCAAAAGTGTCCGGTTTAGCGAGGTGTCCGGTCTAACCAGAGTCATAGCTTTTCATCATTTTTTCAATGGTCTAGTCTATACATCTATGTCGCTGTTCGTAGAGAGAATATTTGTTATTCGTTGACAAGAAATAAATGTGTAAAATTGATATCAAAATATGTACCTCACAATCTAGGCCCGAAAGAGGTGTTAACATCTGAATATAGAAACGATACCCCTCCCTCAAAGGACCCGTCTGAGCTTTGAAGCTTAGTATGATGCATTTTAAGGGGTGTGGTTTCGTGCCACAACTGAATATGGAAACGATACCCCTTTCTCAAAGGACCCGTCTAAGCTTTGAAGCTTAGTATGATGGATTTTAAGGGGTGTGGTTTCGTGCAACAATAAAGTAAAACTGTTGAATGCCCTTGATCCATGAGCCCTGATCCCTCTTTTTATTAGGCCTTTGTGGCTAAAACATAACATTGAACACAAATATCATGATTTGTTGATCCCTCTGTCTGCACTAATAGTTTTACAGTGTAATTTGCTTTAATATGGGTAAAACCGTACAATCATTTTCGGACATTATTTGTCATTAGTGATTTACTGTCCAGATTAATCAGGTGAAATACTTATATAATTCAATATTTGGTTGCGATTGGGGTGTCCGGTGTCCGAAGCAGCGGAGTGTCCAGATTAACCAGGTTTTTAGATGGTATAAAATAGAAGAAAATAAAACGGACTGAGAAAAACCGTCCGGTTAAGCGAGGTGTCAGGTCTAGCGAGGTGTCCGGTCGTAAGGTTTTACTGTAATATTCGATAGTTTGTAGTTAGATTGATTTCGAAAATGAACACATTTTATGAGGAACCCGATTTGTATTCTACCATTGACGGAAATAATCCATAATCATATATTAAAATATATATTATGTATAACAATATATAACAATGGTTGCTTTTCGACAGCATACCTTTTTACTTATCTTGATTTTACTTATCTTTATTTTATGTTTTGATTCGCTTTATATATTGTTCATCCCAATAACTATATGGAAGGCTATGACTTTCTTTATATAGGTCTTTGAATTATGTTTGTCCGAAAGAAAATAATAAATATATACTTATAAAAACCGCATTATTCAGTATTGTGCGCATATTTCTATATTATCATTTTGTTTCAAGTTGATCGACAGACAGAAAATGACGGAAAAGCAGCGTCTGTTGGCCGATTCAATCTAGACTTTAACATATCAATTAAGGGGTTAATCTTATCGTTTTTTCTGACTAGATATAGAATACGTGCATATTATTGAAACTCACCATTTCACACCGATGACTGCTTATGACTGGAGATATGTCAGTTCAAACCTTTAGTTTGCTTGCTGTTGTATTCTCACTGCTGGTGATTCAAATATTTGCAAAAGATGATATTGAGGTAACATGATTCGGTATATAATCAACCTTATTCTTTTATGTTCATGAATAATGCTACAGTGCTCACAACTTACTTAAAATAGACAACGACTCGATTTAATGGGACAGTAAAATGAAAATGTGGCATTCCATACTAATTTTTATCATGTTCTTTTCAAAGCAAAATTTTGAAATTTTGTCCGCTTATAGGTGTATATGTTAAGCATATAATATATGAATGCTATGCGATTTCAATATCCAAGATATGAACTATGACAGTATCAAATTACATGGGTAAGTCAAATCAGTGACCTGGGATAATGGGACAGGACGTTTTATATGCTTATCGCATGATTTAATGATAATAAACAGGTAATAAGTGCATTGAATAGAAAACAAAATAACACACGCTTATTAATTTTGACACATAATGAGTAAAAACCATATTGACTATTACATATGTTTTGACTGGTTATGTATGTTTACAAATAGTCAACAATTATGTTTCATCAACACAAGCCCTTTGATATTTGATGGTAAAGAGCATATCAGTTCAAGCAAAGCATTCTAGGACCAGGTTTTATTTGGTAAATTCATCCAGTTCATCTGTTAGGTCGGGGGTACGCTAAAATACGCTCGGCTTGTCTTATATAGTCCCTTGATTCTTCAATAAGTTGCAGTGCAATATAAAGACTGTTCTTCAAGACATAATGCCAATACATGTATTTGATTTTCGACAATGAGGCACAAATAAAGGTCACAACATAACGTTAATCAACTTGTCTAAATATCCTGGATTAATATGGTTATAAAACACTGTTTCAATTGTGTCTTAATAATATTAATTCAACACGCTTTACTTTACAAAAGACACAAATTCCATTAAAGGTACAGAAAAATCCGAATATAAGTTGACTTCGTGTTTGCGTGTTTGCTCGCCCACGATATGATTTGAGCGTGGACAAATTCTGATATTTGCGTGCAGAGTTATGTGCGGGTTTGCGTGTTTGCGGCTTTGCGTGTTTGCGGTTTTGCGTGTTTGCGTGTTTGCGCGTGTTATATATTTTGTTGTTTTGTCTAGATTTAGGCTAGGTCGTGATGAATATATTTATGAACATATCAACTGACTTTATTGTATCAAAGGCCTAAGGGCACATTTATGTTTGAATATCAATCACCCATCATATTTCTTGTCAATCGATATTTTTTTAATCACTGTGATTATTTGAGTTCGGGTTATAAATAGCATTGCTTGACTCGGGTGAGGGGGGGTGGCTGTGGGATCATTCCGGTATATTGATAACCCCTCATATGTTTCGCCCCTGTATCTTTTCAATCGGTCTGTTAAGAACCATTGAGCTTATAGGCTATACTTATGATCAAATAAGCATTGTATACTTAATTTCCTAGTTAAATAGCTTGGAACCATTTATTTGTCTTTCAAAATTTATAATCTTTAGCGAAGGTATTTTTAGATACTTGTATAAACAGTTCATATGTCATGACCATAAGAACATAAATATATTTTTATAACTGTAGAATACTTTTCAGCCTGAAACAATGGATAAAAATCATTGAAGGGATGTTTTCATTCATTTTGACAATAGGCGATATGGAATGCCCGTGAATCTTCAAGATTCTCAGGGTTTCTGCATTTGAACAGCCATTATCTTTCAAATAAATCACAGCTTGATGGAGTTCAAGTGATAATCGAGGCATTGTGAATGAATGATGATGAATATTGATACCACTCCTTTTATACCCCTTCTGCGTGTTTGCGTGTTTTCGGGTTTGCGTGTCTGCGAGTTTGCGTGTTTGCGGTGTTGCGCGTTTGCGTGTTTGCGTGGACAAAATTGAGTTTTGGCGTGGAGAAAAGTTCGTGTTTGCGTGTTGCAATTTGCGTGTTTGCTTGCAGCTGTCAACTTATAAACGGATTTTACTGTAGTAGCAGTCATATCATAGACTATGCAACTTGATGCATATAGACTCACGAAAAAAAACCTGAAGTGTAGAAAGTGTAAAATCCAAAAATATTTGGGCAGAGAAGTGTACCATTCAAGCAAAATAAACAAGTTTTTTCGTTATAGGGGTAATTTGGAAAAATAATAGGTTTTAGTGATAAAGCTTGATTATCAAAATTGTCTATAAACACTCTCTCTTTCATCAATAGAATTTACCAATACATTTATAAGGATAATGTATGTCTATTTGTGTACAATTGTAACTGTCCCATTATCTCAGGTCTGACATAACTACTACCCCATTTCATAAATCCATTAGAATCTTAGTAATTATTGATATTGTCTAAATCTTAATATAATAACCCTATTGTATACATACACACCTATAATATATGGCAAAATCATGAATTTTTGTAATGGAAAAGTGCTAAAAAAGTTTACATGATTTTGGATTTTCGCATTTTCTGTCCCATTAAATCGAGTCGTTTTCTATTTCTTTTCAAAATGTTTTCTTCGATTAGTTCAAATGTTTCATTATCAGCGTGACATATCATTATATCATGCTGTGCCCTTTATGTTATTTCATGATTTGCAAAATCATCATTGTTTAAATCTAGTGAGGTGACCAGATTGTACATCATCGTACAATAATTATACACACATTAGGCGCTGATTTAGAGGGGGTGCATCCGGCGCGCGCCCCCTGTTCGCCCTTATATGCAATACAAAAAAATGCACCCTGGTTCATCATTTTCTGGATCCGCGCCTGAACATTGCATGTATCGAAAAATATATTTTGCTCTCTAATTTATCTATTTCATAGAATTCAAGAGGTTGCAGTGATTATGTGATTGATGAAATCGAATCATTCAAGGCGAACGTGCAAATGGAATTGGAACATTTACGGCAAGAAATCGAGCATCGAGATGTTGCATATGCAGCACTTGTTAAGAGTCTAAAACCGGACATATGTAAGTCTGGCCTTAAGTATTTATTTCATAACAGCATATATCAACAAATTTTATGATAAGAAAATACGTCATTATCAGTAATGATTGGTTGTTATGGAATAACAAACGTTTTTATCGAAAAGTTGTAAGAAATACAAAATGGATGATTCATTGTTAAAGGTAAAACTGATTACATCATTAAATCAATAATTAAATTAAGCCACCAAAATTAAGATCAACATACGATTCTTGTTTTATGTTTTGTCTGATTTATCCATTTAAATAAAATCCAGATCAGTTCACGGCATATGCCTGTCCATCGACAAACATCAGCTTATCTTGTGAGGGTAGCGAAACAGTTTTTATCACGAGAGCTGACTATGCTGAATACCATGAGACGTGTGGGAGTGCTTGCTGTTTGCCTCATCCTTGTTTGTACTATTTAGTTAGGTTATGTATTTGGTTTCATTAGAAATTATGAGAAAAGCATCACGCAAACTGTTGCTATTCAATAAATAAATTTAATCCTTCATATCTGTATATTAACATTATAAACTGTAAAATTATTTGTATATTTTATGACCTCCCATAATTAATTGTTGCAGTAAAGAACTACATGTATATATCACAGCTGTTTGTTAATTGAATTCCTAAATTGCTCATTGTGTCTTGCAATTATAATTATGAAATATTGATAATAACAAAATATAAATTCTTAAATGGATATTTTTTTCTCAGACGACTGTACAGAAAGTGTTGAAGAAAACGACGCCTTAGAATGGGTTGCACTCCTGGCTGCATGCAACAACAAAACCCAATGTGACTACTTCTTTCGAGGAGCTGCGTTTATCGAAAATTGTACTCTTGGCGAAGCCGTGTCATATCTGAATGTGTATTTCATGTGTCAACCAGGTATGTTTCAATATACTTTTTTAAAAGAATTAGCATGCAAACAAGATCCTTTACGCAGCGAATATGGGAGCATTATGTCAAATGGTGAAGACATAAACAGGGGTGTGCCTGAACGGAAAATGAAAGTCGCACGCCGCACGGTTATAACAAAAGTCACAAATGCTACCGCTAAAGTAAACTCCTGCGTAAAGAGACATATCAAGAAACAATGCCAAATTTCTCCCGTACTGTTCAAACGCGTCGTAAAACTGATTATCCTTCCACAAACACTTTATTTAAAGAACACGTCGATGTTGTGAGTAGAAGTTTTTTTTTAAGTTCATTTGATATTTATTAGATATGTATTAACATGACAGAGATGTAACAAACATCCTGGTACTCATTGGTTTTTATCGAATAAGAAATAAAATCTTAGTAGAGTGCAAAACATACTGAAGCGGTTTCATTTATTTAGCTAATCTGGTGTGCCTATCATACAAAATTTATTAGAAAGTCTAGTTCTTATCATGACAACTAAATGTTGTGTTGTATTTCTTGTTGCACAGGCCAACCATCAATGCCAGTGGGGTTTTCTGCTTTCACTACACAAGACAGATATTATAATGATGATGATGTTGTTTTATTTGACGGAGTTTCCTCAAACTTTGGCGGTTATTTCAATCTAGAAACCAGCATTTTTGTCTGTCCTTATTGGGGTGTCTATTGGTTTTCGGTTACTTGTCGCGCTGGTCAATCGGGCAGCTGTAATGCGCTTATTACTGTGGATGGTAGTTATAAGGCACAAGTACATGGCTGGGTAAGTGAAAAAATCAACCAAGCAGCAGTATCAATTGTTGTTGAATGTAAAGTAGGTCAATCAGTTTGGATACAAAATAATGGAGACAATAGATATTATAATGGCGCTGACAAAACCAATGTATTTTCGGGCTACTTGCTTCACAAGTACTAAAGTTGTAAAGTATAAATGAAAAATGTTAATTCAATTCGAGACAAACAAAATTTAATCACAGCTAATATCTAGGCCTTAAACCTAGGTATTACTTATTGCTTCAAAGAATGCTGAATAAAATGTCTAATAATTTTGGTTATTTTGAAATTTGTATAATTTTTAGAATACATTCCTTATTACACGTACTAAAAATCATATTCCATTGCCTAGATATCCGAGATATAAGTGTGTGCGGCAAAAAATATATAGAACGATTGTCACAATTTTACTAAATAATTTAGTAAATAAAATCAAACTTGGATAACTTTCATTTTTTTATTGGAAAGACGTTTTGTGTTCCATCGGACATTAAATAAATAACCAATTATTTACGAAATGCAACAAACAATATTTTTTTTTGGGCGAAACACCCATACATATATATCATCATATACATATTGAACCCATTAATAACAACAATGTTATAAGGTCGTATAGTGTAAATTAACCAAGCAAATACAAAACATACTATGGTTTGTACCTTGATTTTCAGAGGCAGATATGAAATATTCACATTTAAAAGAAAACACCTGAACTTAGCTGAACGCGCTCAAAAAATTATGTGCAGGCCTATATCAAAATTACAATAACCATGGCACATAAGTATCAGCAAAAAAATGAAAACTGTTTAAAAACGTAATCAAAACATCAAGTCACGATATAGTGAAATTTAGTCTACATAGCATATTAGTTACATACATATGCAGTCAAGTAATTACGAGCAAATCCAGTATGAACAAGTTCGTTCGAAATTTCTTAGCACACGAAAAACAAAATCGCGTCGCCGAAAATTCACGTCACTCTTGAACAACACAATTTTTGTATCTTTTTAGTCAAACCACTAAATGTTAGTAAGTATATATGACTTGATCAATTTTTGTTTCAAGCATTTTAAATTTCACATACCGCCTCACACTTTAAAACCATTCTAATGCGTCCAATGGAAATTGCATTCAATTATAATGTCTTAATTGAAAACGTCCATACTTATCTACACTCCACTTAAGCTAATAATAAATTAAATCATGCAAGACATCAAATACAACAAATCTTTGAAGCACTGTTAATAATGAAACATCGAAGCACCACACTCATTTAACATCACATTGCAGATTATAATGGAAGTCATTTCTTACCCACAGCAGTTTCAATTCGCTATTTTACCTCTTTTGAATATCTATGTTTTCTTAACGATAAATTTGTGTTTTCCAACTTAAAAGAATCAGTAAATCCAAAGAAACAATGTTTTTTTTTTTCATTCTAGAAATAAAAATATACTTTACATCGCAAAGTTCACAAACGATAAACACCCTGAACCATTTTTACATACCCTGTATTCAAGTTAGATTGTTATACTGTGAGATGAGTTAGAAATTCACCTTGATACTAGCAAGCTTACGTATCTGAAACCTATGTTAGGATACAAAAATGTATGCTTTTGCTTTCGCTCATGAGAAATGTTTAGTTAATGTTGAGATTACGGCAACATACACGTTATATGATAATCTCATGCTCATTAGACACAACAAATATAAAACCTATAGTGATATGATCAATTATAATAGTGTTAGCCTTACACAAGTGAGCTACAATGTCTGTTTTATTAGGGACAATTTTTTATAAGTTAAGCTCCCGGGAATGTCATTCGTCTGTCAGTGATTTCATTTTCTTAGTCTGAAACATAGAGACAAGAGGAGTTGTTAAAATTGCATTTTGTTTATATATATTTTTATCAATATCACACTACTACAACTTTTTAAGACACCGTTAACATACTTTACTCGGACGACATAACATCATACTTATTTAATCGAAACAAAGATCGTTTTATCTACGGCTGTCTCCAAATCATTCATTTGTCTCAGTTTAAAATGATAACAATCAACGCACGACAAGGGATATTCGGTATTTAATGTAAACATGTGACATTTATAGGTGTGTGTTTGTTTCCTTGTGTTTGGGTCAAAGAGTGATTTCTTCTACTATTTATTACGTTATTACAAATTCCATCAGTACTGTAGAGCGCCATGAACCTGTTAATGGTATAGCACTATATAAAATATAAAAACAAAATAAAGAAATAAATTTATGAATAATAAGAACTCAGAGACGGGGAGCCCTTATTTACCTTATGTTTGGGACAGAAGAGCGAGTAGTTCTCTTCTTCGAAATAGCAGTTATCCTTGCATGCACACAGGAAGTGGTATTTGCGGCCGCACGCTTTGCTGAAACAGCCGATGGTGGCGCCATGTAGCTTGCAAACGCTGCACACCTGGAGGAAAAAATAGTTTTCATCACATTTAATTAAACAATAAACTGATTTATTCATTTTAATCTGTGTCTTCTTTTAATTTCTAAATTTATTAATCATTTGGTGTGTTCTTGTTGTTAAAAGTGGGTACTTTCATGTAACGCACATTTTGCAACACTGGAAGGGTTTCTTATGTGAACTTCAAATTACTCGTAGACGTCACTAGTGGCCCTAGCTAACTCATAATATTTTACACCTTTTTGTGAGGGATATTTGGTATATAATCATGAAAGTTATATCTCTACATCATCTACGTCACCAGATGTCACCAGCTTACCGTTTGAGCAGCGACATTCAATGCCTCTTCCAAACCAAAGAGTCGGACGCCACTGAGGTACACAGCGCTCGTCCAAACCACGCAGTCTTCGTGCACCCACACCTCGGTGGGCACTTGTCTGCAGTGTACCAGTGAGCGCGCCCTAATAACAATAATGGAGGATTGTATTTGGAAACTACCATAATGAACATAGAATAATTCCATTAACAGATGTATTATCATAATGATTGTCGAGCATATGATCTAATTTTTATGGCATTATCAATGATATATAGAAGAATTAACATTTATTTTTCTTTTATTTACTGAACATTACTTATTTTTATATTCGTAAAATGTGGAAGCACTTTTTATAAACTGAATATCTGTAGTTTGATCATTCTTTAACCCAATTTACATATAGCTTTTCATGGCCGAATCAAACAGACCTTCACCTACAAACACAGCCATACTTACAGCCGCGGTGGCGAATGTTGCCCAGATATCAGCGCCCACGACGTCGAACCCTCAACGACCTTGACCGCAGCATTATCACTCGATGACCCCGTGACCTCTGCTGACCCCGAAGCCGCTGCCCCATTCTTCTTGCCTTTAGCCGCTTTACTTTGCACTCCTTTCTTGGGTGTTACGGGTACTCGCTCCGCACTAGAGCGATCACCTTTGTGTTTCTTGCGTCGCGAGGACGTGGGTGTTGATGTTTGTGAAGCGGATTTCTTCAATGACGAATTGCTGTTTTTCGGAGTTTGTTGTTGCTGTTTCGAATTTTGTTTCGATTTGGTGGCTGCTGCTTCCGATGGTGTTCCCCCTTTTGTTGATCCTTTTTTTGATCCAGCGCCGTTGGGTTTCGATGTGGATGCAATAAAACAATCGGGCGTTCCACCATTCGCGCTATTGTCTTTCTTGACGCGCGATCCCTTTTTATTAGGTGATAACTCCCATTCATTACTGTCCATGTGGGTCGCCCGTTTCTTGCTTCGTTGTGGCCGTTCGGGAGATATCGAAGAGTCGCGCGGCTGTTTGATTTTATCAAAAGCGGAAACGGGCGATAATTTGATATTTTTACCGGATATCGAGGTTTTCCCTGTACGAATCGCACCGTTCACATGATAAGGTCCAAATAGATCACCCAACCCCATGTAGTTGCTCGGGTGACCACATAGGGCGCAGACAAAAGGTATCTCATCGACGAAACTATAGGACTGGGGAGGTGCTAGACCTTCGATGTAATGCGTC
This sequence comes from Hydroides elegans, assembly GCA_001703475.1. Classification (NCBI taxonomy): domain Eukaryota; kingdom Metazoa; phylum Annelida; class Polychaeta; order Sabellida; family Serpulidae; genus Hydroides; species Hydroides elegans. The sequence goes on from LQRL01183989.1 coordinate 51,076, forward strand.
TTTTTCATATCGTTACCATCACCGAAATTAAGCACTTTGCAGGTGCGTGGATTAGCCATAGGTCCTTTGACTTTGATCACAGGTCCCTTGGGTGAATCAGCCTCTTTCGCCGATTTCTTACTCACTTTACCCTTTGCCGCTTTTCCTTTCGCACCACCTTTTTTCAATTGACTCTTCTCTTCCAGTTTCGCTTTCTGTGCGCGCTTTTGATTCTTCACGATATCCATGGTGCGCGTGAGATTGAACATATTGAGCGCCGAGTCTTTTGTTTCATCCTCGGAAAACGAATCCGAATCGTAGCGCGTCGCCGCTTTTCGTTTCCTGTTGGCGCTACGTTTACCGCTTGACGATCGCGTTGCCGATTCCTTCTTTTTCGAAGAAGTTCCTCCCTCTTGTTTTACTTCCGGTTTAGGAGTGGTTACCACTTGTGAATCTTTCGCAGCTTTGGAAAACGCTGCTTTATTTTGAAACATTTTAAGCGGAACCTGCGCATCAGCGCTTCTGGTGTTCCGATTATCAACTACTGAGTCGCTCAAGATTTGTACCGAATCGCTCGTTTCTGCTTTAAGCGACGGAAGCGGATAGGGCGAAGCGCCTCGGCTACTGGCGCTATCATTGACCGTGATCGTGTAGTCTTGAAGCGCGTCTTCGATGACTTCGCAGCCTTCTTCGCCGTCTATGTCCATAGCTTCCGGTGCTGGTTCCGATTTGACTGATGCTTTGTCATCCGTTGCTGTGTCTTCGGCGGTATGGGGTGATTCAGTGTCTTTCGCAGGAATTTTTGCATTAGATTTTGCAGGGGTTTTTGTGGGAGTCTTGGTGGGAGTTTTCACCGGCGTTTTCGTAGGAGTTTTCACCTGAGTTTTCACGTCAGATTTTGCAGGAGTTTTCACCGAAGTTTTAGCCGGGGATTTTACAGGTGAATCGCGGCTATTCTCGTTTTCAGTTGCTTCATCATCGTTTTCTTTAGCCGTGTCATTGTCAGTTGTTCGCGAGGTTGCTTTGAAATAGGAATGATCACTTTCGACGATTTCCGCTTCGGAAAGTGACGAATCGTGAATCGATACGCATTCGATTTCCATCGATTTAGTCGAGTCGGTCGAATTCTGTTTTCGAAAGTTGGTGTCCCTTGCCGTACTATAACCAGCGGTACTTTCTGATTTTTCTCCCGACGATTCTGCATTGTCAACCGAATCGGTGTGATTAGAATGATGATTATTGGATGTTGCCTCTTCATTTGTAGCAGAATGCGAATGGTTACCATGGTTACCGAACCCATTTTCAGCATTATTCTTAGCATCATCCTTTCTCGGCGACCTATATACACTATTCGTTTTGCGCTCGCTTTTCCGCGGGCTTGTGGGGGTCACTGGCTTTTTCTTCGGACTACTTGGGGAGGAGGATGAGGCATGATTGCTTGACACGTGATTTGGAGAGGAGGGGTCATGTGATACAGGCATTGCGATGATTTCTTGTCTTGGAATATGGAAATGAGTGCATAAATCCTTGAGCGATAAAAGCTCAAGGTCGTCTTTCGATTTGCACATTTTATCAGGTATTTCATGCAAGAAATTGTTATTTTCATTTCTTTTATTGCTCTTAGCTGCAAGGCGATTATTGAGTTTATTTTCCTGATTTTCGTCGAATTTGCTGCTGATTTTGTCCTTTTCGCATTGTAGAAGGCTTTCTTTTAACTTGGAAAACAGAAATATGGGATGGCGACGCTGCTTTTGGAAGCACGGTTGTCTGCGAGTTGATAAATCGGAGTTGTGGTTTTCTAATTGCGCGATATCAAGCGCGGCGCAGGATAACCCCGTGCTACTCTCTTCTGAAAAGAAGATAGGAAAAGACGTTAAAATGACAATTAAACAAAATGATTAAGTTAAAGAGACCAAAAATGATTCAGTTAACGAAACTAAGTAGTTTATGAAATATCGTTCAAAACTTTTATTAATAATTTCTGTTATAGACTCGGATTAACCAATACATTGTACTTTTGACTGTCACCTATCTGCAAAAAAAACAACATGTATCTTGGGCAAAGACAATACTTGTAACACAGTTGCTTACCATAAGATGGTTGCCTTGACAGCGACGATCTCAACCCCGTCTCTTCCCCGTCCATATCCCCGCAATCATTGGGTATTCTCCAACCAGCGGAATGTCTATCTCGAATGCGGGTAAACCCATTGCGGCTCTCACTAAAACACGCCCTATTTACAGGAGGCGGTGTCGTTAAATCAACGGTATGATTTTGATTTTCATCTGTTAAGCGGCCTTCAAGAAATTGAGCTGACAAGTTCACCTTAGTCCCTTGGTTTACAGAGGAGTGTGCATTGAGTAACGACGAAGCTTTATCATAATGCAATGCCCTGATATCGGGTAACTGTTTATCGAGATTGCGTTGGGAGGTTTGTTGGCGAGATGGAATATCAGAAACACTGGATTGAGTATTCGTGTCTTTGGTGGTATTTGGAGGATCGAGGTCTTTCAGGCGATTGAAAATATTCCAGTCGGGTTCCTTGTGTTTTGGTGACGAAGTCAATGCTTCATTACTCAAATGTTCACTTGTAAACGCTGAATCTACACTTTTATTTGCGAGCGACCGTTTCTGAGATGTGATTTTACGGATCACATCCGACAGAGATCGCCTCAATTTTCGTTTATTTGGCAAAGTGACTTTGAAACTATTTTTCTGTCTACTTTTCATCGTTTTGTTTGTTTCACTCTGATTCAAATGATCAGCATTTTTAGCACAGTGCTTGGTGCCTACAGAATAAGCTTCTTTGTCAAAATAAGCCGCAGATGCTTTATCAAGTCGAGCATCAATATCGAGGTTTCTCAGGTCTTGAATTACTACAACTGGAACTTTCTTGGCAACCATGGGATCGCCTCTTGTCATTTGATGTTCGTTTTCACTAACCTCTCGCGATGGTTCACGTTCAATATTTAATGGTTCAGGGGGTTGATCCTCACATGGTGTTGGAGAAGATTTATCTTTGTTGAGGATTGAGGCACAATGTTCTTTCTTGTGTACTTCGATCAAATCACCTTTGGCATTATTCATATCAACTACCTCGTCCATGATTTCAGAGGGAGATGCATCATGACTTTTCGATTGTCTCTTTTCAACATTCATTTCGCTTTCTATGTTACCATTTGATTCATCAAGTAATAAACTATTGGTGTCAGGCTTCGAGGCGATTTTCGAGTTTGGGTCCTGATCAGTTTCTGTTTCCAAGTCACAATTCGGTGCGTCATTCAACGGGCATTGAGGAGCTGACCCAACATCAGAAACAACACTTTTGCTTTCTCTCACATCACTCCCTTTCATGCCCTCTACGACCTCATCTAAATGAACAGCACCGTCTGTATTCCCCTCGCTAGCCGTGACGAATTCGTCATCAGAATCCGACGACTTTGGCGGATCCAGTGACGTCGGACTTCGCGACTTTGGTACCGGTGACGTCTTATTTGCCATCTCCAGTGGTTCTGGCGACTTTGGTTCAGACGACATTGGTTCTGCCGACGTCGGTTCCAGCGTCGATTCCCGATCTGGCGACTGTGGATTAGGCGACTCGGGCTCCGGCGACTTTGGTGGTTCGGGTGATTCCGGATCCGAGTCGAACCAATCGGCGTAATCGGCGGGTGCAAATGAATTTTCCTCCGAGTCGTCACTACTGTTGTTCATGTTTGTATTCCCGACGCTAAACTCCTTGAAGACGTCGAATACGTTTTTCTGTTGCTGCTGTGAAGTCGATGACGTCCGATTTAACGACGTGCCCTCACAAGCGCTGGCGTGATTCCATTGATTGTTGCCGATCGCCCCTGAATGTCCGGTGGATGCATTATGGTAATTCCCCTGATTTTGCATGTTATGCGAGAAAGTCTGATGAGTATTTGGTGTTTCATTGGTGGAACACAAGTCGGAGTGCGGACTAATTTTGCGCGTAAAATTCGCACAATTTGCCGCTGCATCGCCATGACTAAGTGAGTGTCCGTAAAATTTACTTGAGGTCTCATTCGGGTGGGAATGTGTCGATATGTGTGCTCGATTCTGATAACCATTTGATAAGAGGCCTTGATCGATTACAAATCCGCTGCTATGTACATGGTTGTTCGCAGAGAAATTGGGAGCATTTTTTAACTGAGTATTGAAGTTGCGTTCCAATTCCGGCGCAGGTAAAAAGGTGGTATTTACAGCCATACCTGACGAATCGTAAGACTGCTTATCCAACACAGGCGGTTTTTCAGTCTCATTCTTAATTCCGTCGCCGGGTTTTTGTACCTGCGAGTTCGTCTTGTTTACATCCGATTGCGAACACAAATTTGTTAAATTGTCTAGCCTAGAAGACGCGTCGTTTGTAGTGCCTACACTTCTCCCGAAATGTTTATTATCGCAGTTGCCCATGTGAGATTGTAATAATACTGATGATTTCTCTGAGTGGTTGTTCACAGGTTTAACTTCACTTTGAATACTTGTAGAACCAGAGCCGATATGACCGGGTCCATTTTGTTTAACATGTGAGTTTTTCATTACAGAAGATTGATCATAAATAAGGGTATCCATTTTGTGTAACGGAATCGCTGCTTTGTCTCCAGCACTAAAACCTTCTTTAGAAATCAGAGCTCCACTGTTCCGGGAAACATTCTCATGTGAAACTCCACTGTCTATTTGAAAAGAAGAACCCTTACTAGGAGACTTAGCCGGGGCGTACTCGCATTCTAAAAGACCCTTGATGGTATGAATTTTGGAAGGCTCCACCGTGGTCAGATCAGCATATTGCGGTGGCTCGGATGATTCCTGAATCGTCGGAGTACTAGTCCGAGAAGACACACTGGGCGCTGTTGTTTCAGAACCACCCAAATTCACATTGTACAACGCATCGACGCTATTGCTCTGGAAATAATCCTCCCATTGAAAGTTCGTTGGACTAGATCGCGGACTTTTCGAGGAATTGGCTGCACCCTTTTTGCCGCTGCCACCTTTCGAAGCTCGAGGACCTTTCGGGGCACCCTTGGGTTTCGGTGTCTTTTTGGAACCTTTCGCTTTTGGTTCTTTTTTAGTTTTACTTGATTGTTGCACAGCTTGAGGCTGCGGAACCGGTGCAACTGGCTGTTGAGTTGGTGCGGTTCGAGGGGTAATGAAATTGCGAACGCGGCGGCGATTTTTCAAACTTGCAACAGACGCGGCTGAATTCGCACTAGCTGGACTATTGCCATTGTTACCAAGAGAACCCCCTGGTGATACCTGAGTAGGATTGCCCGTATGGAAGTGTCCACTTGGATGGCCCACAGATTGTAAAGGGGAGTTCCCTCTGCTACTGGTACTACTTCCAAATAGGTTGGACGCAGGCGGCATGAGCGTATCCAGGGAACCAATGGAAACTGGGACAGGGATAGGGATATCTTGTACCGTACTTGCAGAGGATACCCCAAGAGAGGAGGGATCAGAACCACTTGGCACTTTCCCATTGTTCATATTGCTCTGTAATTCGCTTTCCGTCATCAAACTCTTAGCTAGATCAATGGATTCCGACGGTAGTTTTAACGTATCATTACGTTGCAGGCTTGATGGTGAAAGGTGGCTAGTTTTGGATTGATTTGGTGGGAGAATCGGTTCAATTTCAGGCAATGCACTTTTGGATAAAGTCTCGCTATTCAATGTGCTGTCAACATTCTCTAGACCGAAAGCCGGTGGTTCAGGTGTTGATTCCAATTTCTTCTTTTTACTAGGTGACGGTCCATCTGTATCCAGCTCTTCTTCCCCTTTAACCATAGAATGAAACGCGTGCATATCAATATTCGACTGAAAGTCATCTTCCTGTTCAACATCGGGCAAATTAATGGCGATCTCCGCGAATTCAGTCTTCGACGGAAAACTGAGTTGCGATTGCGAGTCAGATTGAGACAAAACGCCCTGCGATAGAGTATCCAGTGAGGGCGAACCGGAAACAGGCGTACCCCCCTGTGGTATGCCGCTGTGAAACGGAGGGATACCACTAGCTGATGGTGGTAAATCGCTTTTGGTTTTATCATCGGGGTTTGGTCCACCCTCAAAATAGGCATCACGCACGACACTTTTCGGATCGACCACTTGGCTATCGTTGAACATGGCCAATCGATGAAGCGACTCTAGGGGACCGCTCATGGGGACTTCCGGTGGGGCCTTTTTCTTCTTTTTATTATATTGGCGTTTCGCTTTTGGCTTATTCGTGGGTGAGTCCATTGAATCGCGAGAGGATAAACTTGTTGGCGGCGGAGTATTCATAGTATTCATTCCCGAATACTGTGGTTGGTTAGGCCGGTTTTGGGGGACTGCTGCAGGGCTTTGATAAGACATGGGATTTATTGGTTGCTGCAAGGTTTGTGGGGAGGACATAGAAGGCTCTTGCGGCGCAATAGTGGGTGGGGACTGGAAGTTCTGAGAGTTTGAAGCAAAGTTCTGCATTTGGGGGTTTTCCATTGAGGGAATTCTCGAGGAGGGGGAGTCTCCCATCATGTTTGATGAACCTGGTCGTCGTCCAGCCGCTTGATTTTGTAGAGGCGGGGATCGCATGTTCGCACCAAACGCATTGGGTGACATTAGTATATTTGAGTCCGTATTTGACTGCTTTCTAAAACTGTCATTCATTGCTGCTTTCTCCACACTGGCTGGACTTTGCTGCTGTACTTTCTGGGCCATCATGCAATCGGACTGCGGAGATGTGATTGGACCACCTGGCGGCGGGGACATTAAAGCGGGATTTCCGGTCGAATAGGGGGATGGAATCGCAGCCGCGGGGTTCGAGCTTTGCTGATTCACTGACGGTGGACCAGATCCCCGTGGGCTTTGTTGTGGTGGTACACTGGGATGTTGTTGTTCATAAGGATTATTCGAACCGGTACTGTGCATGCTATGAATCGAAGCCGCCGGGCTGGCCACGCTCTCTGCAATACCACCACCACCACGTGGCGTCATACTACCAACGGGTTTTTGTGGCGTATTCACCGGGGATTTCAAACGCGATTCAGGGGCAAACGGTGGCGGCGAATTAAACGGTTGCGGCTGTGCGCTACTGCTATGATGCGACGACGCCGGGCTTTTCATCATCGCAGTGGCGCCACCGCCTTGGCTGGCGGGTGAAGGTACCATATGTGGTGGGGGCGATTTGATACTCTGCTGACTCAATGGCGATCTCAACATTGGTGCACCGGAGCCGCCACTGTATTGTGGCGACGGGGCTGCGGCGGATAGTGGCGGTAATGTCGATGCATCCGACCCAGGATAACCTGGCGGAACTTGACCGGAA
>LQRL01183990.1:0-11687 GCA_001703475.1 Hydroides elegans
AAATCTCAAGATGAAATCTCACTGTTTTCTAACCAAAAAAGAACATAAAATCTCACAAGAAAAGATTTACAAAACACTCACAATGAAATATTGAGAAAGATTCACCTAAGATTACCACAAAGCTATCACCGGGAAAGTCCTGGAAAACACTCACAGAAAAATCTCACCGTGATTCCACGCATTGTGACTCACCGAGTAATATCATAGTGAATCTCACCGGAAAATCTCACCGGACGCTCAAAACGTGGGTACGTTCAGATATCTGTGCGAGACTCACCGAGTAATATCTCAGTGAATCTCACTGGAAAATCTCACCGGACGCTCAAAACGTGGGTACGTTCAGATATCTGTGCGAGACTCACCGAGAAATATCACAGAGAATCTCACCGGAAAATCTCACGGGACGCTCAAAACGTGGGTACGTTCAGATATCTATGAAAGATCACAAAAAAAGACGCACTGTGAGTCTCATCGAGCGAGTCTCACCGGATCCTCAAAACGTGGGTACGTTCAGATATCTGGGTGATCTCACAGAGCAAGTCTAACTCGAGAAAATGAAAGTCTCACAGTGATATCACAGTGAGATAACTGTGTTGACTGGGTAACAAGATTCATATATCTCATGAAATACATGCTATTGGTAATTTTCATTTGGTGAGTTAATAAAAGTATTTGGAAAAGATAATTGAATTTGCAAATACATTCATCTAAAATTTATTATAAAAAAGGCCTTGCCCGGATTTGAACCGGGGATCTCCTGTTTACTAGACAGGCGCTTTAACCGCTAAGCCACAAGGCCTCGCTACATAACAACATTCATATACCTCATGAAATACATGCTATTGGTAATTTTCATTTGGTGAATTAATGGAAATATTAGGAAAAGGCAAATTGAATTTGCAAATACATTCATCTAAAATTTATTATAAAAATTTAACCGGGGATCTCCTGTTTACTAGACAGGCGCTTTAACCGCTAAGCCACAAGGCCTCGCTACATAACAAGAGCCATATACCTCATGAAATACATGATATTGTAAATTTCAATTGTTGAACAAATCGAATTTGCAAATACATTCATCTAAAATTTATTATAAATAAGGCCTTGCCCGGATTCGAACCGGGGATCTCCTGTTTACTAGACAGGCGCTTTAACCGCTAAGCCACAAGGCCTTGCTATGATACAGTAACGCAGAATCGTGCTAGTTTGTTCAAATAATACACGATATCGGCATTTCATTAGAAGTGCATATGGCAATATTGGAACTTCAAAAATTTGAATTCGATTTCCGATTTAACACAAAAACTAAATAATCATGTAGAATCTCATTCATTGCGATTATGTACTTTCCCGTTTAACATACCTTTTCACAGGATCATGTACAGTTTCAAAAAATGATTCAACCCCTTTTTGCTTAAGATGCACGCATTTTTTTATATTTTATAAGTTCTTACGTGATCATAAAGCCAATCAACCATATACCATAACATTATCGCTCAAAGACATTACCTGTACAAATAGCAATGAATCACCAATCAATTTCATATAGCACTGTATTTTTATAAAGATTCTACGGACACTTGCCGGGTGCCGAAACTTCAAAGCGAGGCTCAAAGGGAGATTAAACAATGGTGCGTAAAAGCGCGTCACGTCTACACGCTCGATTTCTTAATGATTAATAGGCCACCCTATTGTGTTGAACCAATGTAATGAACAATCGTATTGAGCTTCCCTGAGAAATTAGCTATTTATGCTAAAATCGGAGCGTGTCGCGTTTAGTGGTAAGTGGAGCTTATTAAAAAAGAGATACAGACGACAACAACAGTTACTGACGACATTGAAATGATGAATCAAATGATTGGGATGGTCTTGTGGGCACCGCTTCAAAGCTGACCTTTTTGTGTACGGGCGCACGGTTATGGGAAACAGGTAGCATAAGGGTCACGTGATTTTGCACGGCAACCGTAACCTGGTTACCTCGGTTCATTGGTGATTTGAGATGGCCTCAAACAAGTTATCAACTTATCAAGATACGCGTGACATTGGTAAATGGGAATAAAATGGCTGGATTAACATCTCAAATCAATGGTTATTAATCATAGAATTGTATCCCTTTTTATTATTTTCTGGGGCTTAAGATATGAAACCACGATGCGATCATCAACAAATGTCTCAGGGGAAATAAAAGTTGATGGCTCAAAAACCCGCAATATTTTAGCAGCCTTGTGACAATCGATTGTGAATAAAACATGAGCCCGCGCCATTGGCGGCCGCGACAAAAAGGAGACTAATATTGTCTGACATCCCCATGCTCATTAACTTGGTCCCCGCTTTTATAACAGTTGATCCCAGTTGATAAAGGACATTCATACTACTTATATCACAATGTGACGCAACGTTGACAGATATATATCATTAGTCATACATGGACGTTTTCCACACGTCTATTCACACTCAGACGTCGGATGAACATCCTACTTACCTCTTGATTTTGTTGCGACGTTTGCGCAATGTTGTGCTTCCTTCCGCGACAAAAGAATGACGTCTGGAAAAACTATCATAAATGGCCAAATAACGACGTCCTTCAACGTCGATTAACGTCTTGTTATGTGTGAAATAAGCCCTCTGATGTGAGCGAGACAGACCTGCTTTGAGAGGCTAGTCACGTAACAGAAATAATCAAGCAGTGATAAAGCTGGTTTTGTATCTTTGTCCCCCGGCGGACCGATACAAAGTTGATTTCAAGCCCATCCAATATCTTTCATATGATGGATGATGCTGTCTTAGGGATGCAAGGATTAAATGCAATAATTGCGAATGCCTCCAGATACAATTTGAATAGCTTAGCAGAAAAGAAAAACACCGAAATGCAGATGGGTTATTCTTGGCAATTATCTATTGGGAAAGATTTAAACCGGCCTTTTTAACTCCGATGGTTTCGCCTGGGGCCTTTATGCATTAATGTAATTAAAATGAATTGGTCAGTTGAAATGTGATACGGTTGTTGACAGAAAGGACATGGATTATGGACAACTACTTGAATAGGTGATCATAGATGTTGTAATGAAACCTATCAGAGTTAAATATCAGTGTATTGCGCTATGATAAATCGCATCGATCAACTTGACTTTAGAAATTTGCAATTAAATCATTTTCCTTTTAAGGATAAATTACCGGGCATCTTCATACAACAATTATTGTCTATTATTTTTCAACGCACAGGAAATAGCGAATTTCAAATTTACATCCCCTGATAGTTTTATCGGTAGATTTGTTTATACTTATGAAATATTATTGTTGTTGTTGGATTTTGTTCGACTACATAAGGCTCCCGAAAAAAATCACCGTATTACGTGATTATATTGCTTTTTATTATAGGCCCTCTATAACGTTAACAAAACTAAATCGAACAAGAACCTGCTGAACAAGAAATTACACTTTTTTTTCTATTTAAATTGCTGAAATATTTAGGGGTTTTCCAAGATGTTGAAAAGGACAACAAAGTAGCTATCGAAGTGAACTCGAGTGTCAAATGAATATCCCATCTTTAAAAGTAAAATACTTGAAAACCTAATATTGACAAGTCATGACAAAGGGCTTATTGAGAATCAAACGAGACAAACACGAGAAAACCACACATATTTAAACAGATATTAAAGTGTCCGTGCCACTTAACAATCATCCAAAGCGAAAATGACGCGCAAATTATGGCGCAAACATAAAAGAGTCCCCACTCCACCTCCCCGCAAGTGTGACACTGTGGGTGTTAGAGTAGGTCCTCTGAACGCGTCCCTACCCTTGAGGCAAATTCAAGCATTTATCGCTGACCTGTGGAACTATCCCTATTAGCCACTGAGAACGCGTCGCTACGTCACTGCGCGTCTATCACGTGGGGTTTTCACTCATCAGCCGAGACATCCGCTTGTTTTTCTCGCATCTTTCTCGCAGCAGACGAGAAGCCGTGGAAATAATAAAGTTATGGTTTTCGGATATTTTCGGTCATTTTCGGACGTTTTCTTGACCATCAACACAGCAGATGTCCATGGGTGTTCCTTACACTCCATTACAGACACGGCTATCCAATACTCAGCCCCGCGGCTCATGTTACGTTTTGCGTTCATATCGCGAGCATTTGCCATAATGAGCACCATTTATCTTAGGCCGCATGAGCATACTGCACGCTTATGAATTTGTTTGATTTGCTCCCTGATGATTGAGTAAATGTTAGTGATCCAGTTATTATCAGAGATACTCCATTCCATTCTTTTCCACCCGGTGTTATTATGATTAAACCATAGAGACACTGTTGATGCAATGTATCATACTTCAAAGCGATCACTGGCTTGATCAACATGTGTTCCTCTAATTTTCGATGCCACAATTAATACTCTGAAAACGATACCCGCATCTCATCTTTCATCGTTGCACAACATAAGACACTTGCCACTTCGTATTAAAATTGATACTCTATCATCAAGGTAGTTGCAAATCGCATTTTCGCGACATAAACCATTCGTTAAATTTGCTTTATTTGACTGGGGTACGCACCCCTTTCTCGTTAAAGTATACTTTCAAAGACGTAAAATGTTTAGCAGTTTGGATATTTAGCGTTTTTGGTCGCGGCGCAAAGGGGCGCTTGACCGGCTGGCCTCGCTATCATAAGCAGACGATAAATCTTTCTTTTTAGCAACATAAACAGGCTTTAAAGTGTCAATGCATGGTGAAATATTGGACATGAATAATGATGGTGATATTTTGTGAGGTAATTACAATGGTAGCGGGAAATCAAGATGAGGCTAATTTCTATTTTGGTCAAATATTGTTGATCATTTCATATTTACAGGGTGATTTCATCAGCATTTCCATTAGTCTAAACTCCAGTTCATATTATCAGCTAAACTATAGAATGAACTGTAAAATATGTAAGTGCATTAAGTTTAATTGATAGGTTATGGTAATATTTTACTGCAGTATATTAATCCGATAAATAAATACTACGTGTAAAAGTTTACAATCTTAGTAACATTCAAACATTTTGAATTGAGATAACATCAGGAAAACGTAGATTTGATGTCTTGGCTATTTTATATCATGTCAATTTAAGGTTGCTCAATCGTCAGATTGCAATGCGTTGTTGCGAACGATCCGATAAATTGTTAATTTTGATTGCCAGTTGCATGTACCTTTGTGGGTTAATGCTGTTAACCGTCGTATTACATGGTAAGAAGTTTGGCATTTTTCTTGAGAAAGAAATTGGTCAAATCACCTCCTTAATCGCTACATAAACCTCATCATAATTTGTGTAGCGAATTACAAAAGGCTTGAATCTCTTCAATCATAGTTAATTAACATGAGCATAAACAAAGCTGAAACACCAAGCATAACATCACCCAGACAAAAGAGCCCGGGGTGGGCCGGTGCATTAAGGCGTTTTCTTTTGCTCCATAGACAACAAAAGAAACTAATTAAGCAAAAACATAACTCCCGTGAATCTGGTTTTACGTAATCGAACCCTTGCATGAAAAGATGCAAATCCGTTCTTTATTATAATTGCGTTGACATTAAATACCCCCTAACAAATGCAAAAGCAAAGAAGCTCTCAAGGTGAGTACTGATATTGATATGATTATAAAAGGTGCTCGGACAGTGAGTACAATGATCGGTGACAATTTTGACAAGGTGCTTTTATTTTTCAAAACGAGGTGCCATGCGTGGACTTGTCAGCGTCATAAAGTGATACGCCCATGCCATGATTCGATCATTGGAAAATGGCACGGCATAAGAAGAGGCGATGCGTCTTGCATTCAAATTATAAATGATTTTTAAGTACATGCGCTCTACTCAGTTTTTTTTTTACATATCATTATCTGCATTTATCAATTTATATACATCAACATCCCTTATGTAAATTTCACAATATTATCATTTTGAAATTACAGTGTTGCCTGTCTTTTCAATGATTTTGATAAAATTCCAGTTAGTCAGATTATTTTGTCAGGGCGTCCCAATCGTCAATTTGCGTTCTGTCTACGTCGCATAAGGACGTCACATCAATAAAATGCTGACTGTTTGTCTTTTATTAAAATTAAGATTTGCGCGACGTCGATGCAACGTCGATTCTGCGCCCAGAATATCAGGTAGCGTCCGCATATTCCTTAGAATTAACACATTATTGACGTCGTCTCAGTTCTTACAAAGTGATATCTGTCTGGTCACAGTGCCATGGGGCAGACAGGTCAATTAGCCGGCCTTCTTCCCCCACCGCTGTTCTGCACAATGCCACCTTACTTAAATCCAACCAGCACGCAAATCTGACAGCAAAATAACCAGAAAATAATCAAATTTCTTAAATACATTGTGCACTTGTCATATTTCTTGGCAGTGCATGACTTATGTCTTTTGAGCAAGTTAATTGAATGTAATGAGTAAATGTGGGTTTTGTAAAAAATCGTGGTGTGATATTTTGAGCACCCTTTTAGAAATTATGGCACTTTTCTTAATTTGTTTTTACCTTGTAAATCCCTACTAATGCAATTCTTTTTATATATCTGGCTTGCGATGCTTGAAAGTATAAAAACTATTGTATACATTATAATTTTGTTATGAAAACAATCAAAATAACGATGTTGTACTGAGCAATAATATTCTCATTCGTTTCGCGATATTATGACATTGTATTGGTAGGAATCTGATAAAATAAAATAAAATCCTGACAACAAGTTTCTAGCCATTTAGCTTGTCGAATAGCCAAAATGATTATTCACTTTTAAAAACAAAGTGAAATATAAATTCTTTGATTTTACACTTTTTAAAATGTGTTTTGTTACGCGTGCCTATGCTATAAATATGAAGTGTACAATTCGACCTCGAGTGTATATTCTCTTTTGCTCCATTTTCAATCTACTTGGCACTTGCAAACTCTTTCATTTTTGGAATATTTTTACACTTACCGCATCATTTGTCGCGTCAAAACAGTAATTGGGATCGGAATGAACACGTGCCTCGCAAGAAAAACACTCGTGCATACTTGGAACCTTTGTGCACAAGTAATTGAGAATAAAAAGTGTTTCTTTTAATGTGCAGATGTAAAATCCGATATTATGTTTACCTAATCTTGAGAAATGACAAGGAAAACAGTTTTTGATTCCTGATTAATTCGAATTTATATAAATGATGCATCCCAAAAAAAAGAGCAAAGAGCCATTCCCCTCATTTTGGATGTTCCCTAGGCGGAGACAAAAAGCGATGTCAACCGGGAAATGATGCATGACCAGATAGCTGAATGCCTAATGAATTATCCATTCCATCAAGATCTCCTCACCTTTTATCGATTCATCACTGTCTCCAAGATGAAGCGTCAATCCCTTTCCAATTGTGTCCGCTGCCTAGCCACCAATTTATGAAAATTTAAGCACCCCCCATCACTTTTGTGTTGAACTCTCGCGAACTCGGAGATCGAGTAATGAGCCATGCAGAACAAAAAATCAAAAGACATGAAAATGCATTTTCCCTAACAAGGCATCACAAAATGGCAAGTGCATGTTCAAGGACACAGTACATAGAGTCCCTCCTGCCGCTTTCTTATTTCATCTGTTTCTTCTTGGACGCGCCACTGGCGACCTTTGCTCTCTATCGTGGCCCCAGTTGCCGCTATGCTTTCAGCTTCATTAGTGCTATCTGTGATGCAACATATCCTAAGCAGGTCTTATCGATACATAGTGCCAAGTGTGTGTGCATCCATAATCAAGAAACCCATAATCAGTGTCCATGCTTAATTAATAACTCATGCTAGTGTCACTGTGGCATCAATGACATGATATGGGGAGAAACGAAATTTGCCAGTTGTTAACCCGAATCAATTCCCCCTCGATGATGAGAAATCAGGAATTGTATTTGGAAATTCACATTAGCTGTGTTGATTGGACTTTTGTGTTGATTGAAACGGTTGCTGGTGTCAATGAAAAGAGATACTTTAGGGATGAACTGGTAATTGTGAAATAATTTCTTTTAATGCAATTTGCTTAATTATTGCATATTGATATTCTGCTTGCAAAATTGTTAGCTTCATATTAAAACATGAGAAATATAAAAATGTTGTCGTGCAAATACGAAGTAGGCTCGGTGTCATATTTGTTTAAAGAAATATTTTAAAGAAACATCTATTTGATTCAGCTCGATTCAGTTAAGTGACCTCTTTATTTTGCAAAACAAGAAACAAGAAGAAGAAATCTCCTTGAAGATTATGAGTAACAAGCAGCGCATCATGAATTTGATCCTTTCAATTTTGAATAGTATATTGATTCTATATTTTGTCGAAACAAAACATATGGCGAATAGGCGTGTATTGTATCGCCTAATTTATATTTTATTGTAACTCACACAGGTAATTAATTATCTCTATTCAATTACCGATTGATATTCGAAGCGTTTTATCACAGTATGTGCATTTCTTAATAATAGGGAGGAGTCGGTTTATGTATCTTTAGTGAAAGGTAAAATTTCAATTTACTTTTAATCAAATAATGGGATGCAAGGGAATTTAGGGACCCTTTTAGCTGCTTGGTTTCTACCATCTCTGGGGTTTTACCAATAGTCAAGAACAATTACCGTCAAGCAGCTGTAAATTTCATTTATGAACATGAAAAGGCTTCTTGGCATTGTTTATTTCGCCATTGATCATTCAGAGCCTTCTCAATGGTGTCAGTGGGCAGCCCATTGTTGCTAATGGGTGAGTCGCTAAGGAAAGGGACGCCACAACAACGTCCCCTCATTGGTGCTGCGTCTTGGGAGGGCGGGGCTTCGACCAGCGCGGCATTTCTAGGCACTGCATCCGCTACACAGCTCATTATGACGTCGGCATTTTGAGTGTAAACACGCAAAACGAGGAAATCCCCTCACCGCAAAAAGGGTATTTCCCACACTGGACGATAATTGAGGATACTATTTAAAAGCTTGTTTTCAACGAGAAGGAAATGAGTAACGCTCGCAAACTTGGCAACGGAGTATAGGTCGAATATACAAATGGATATTGCAATAGTTTATACAAGTGATGGATATTTCTTTAGTGCAAAATAATTGGAAATACTTTGGAATATAGAATCCCACGTGCCGTGAGTGATAATAAGGAGTCAACTTTCGCGGGAATTTAAAAATACGACCGTGTCTCATCTCAAGTTTTTAAAGGGATTAGATGGCGATGAACCATTCCGCCCACATCAATGCAAGGTAAATATATTTAAATGTGTTTTTGTTTTAAACTAACTGATATTTTGTAAAAAAAAAATAAGATAGGGAACAAATGTAGCATCTTATTCAATTGATTTGTGGGATAGAATTCTACTTCAAGCAATTTGCTCATATACTTCGTGTGAAAGTTGCATTTTATTTTCTATTTACAAGTATTCGTATCATTTAATATTTATGGTTCATTTTTTTTAAATTGTTTAAAGCTTTATAACATAGTGCAAATGTTTAATATATACATGTAGCAGACTTTGCAACAGTCACTTAACTTGAATGGGAACCAAAATATGCATGCATGTTGAATGTAAAAAAAATCGATTGCAGTTTGAAACATTATTTGTTTCTACATGTATTTAGATTAATTTATGTAAATAAGATAACAATATGATATGTTCCGTGTATGTGTCAAAACGAACAAGATTAACATCTATTAGATTATAACCGCGACCATATCGTTTTGCAATATTTAAATGCATCAAATTATTTGCGGGCATATATTGTTACAATCGCGTATATTATACTAATAAATGACACTGAACGAAATAATCTAAACGAAACACAAAATGTGCTTGTGTTAAAGAAAATCATATTAATATTCGTTAATATTTATACATTAATCAAAATTCAACCAATCAATTAATACAGGGAGCTGACGCTGGTGGGTCGGCAATTGGCGATGATTGGCGACGAAATGAACAGACGCTACTCGGTCGATCTGGGAGAGCTCGAGGCGATCATCAATACGCTTCCTGACACTGTAAGAGGAAGGATAAGAAGGAGACGCAATATCAAGAGACTGGCTAGGATGTGAGTTGTTTTTATTAAAATCTTTATCATGAAGTCATAAATGTTTATTATTATTTTTTTCTAATATTATACTATTTCATTTTATGGCACTTTCTTATTTTTATCTATTTTACTTTGTTTAAATACGCGAACGATGAAAGACAAACGCAGTGTGGGTATTCATTTTAGGGTGATATGTGAATAATTTTAAGCTCTTTTTTCGTTTTGTATTACGCAAGGAAACATGTAGTATATAAACCTTATTTTGAGCATGATGTTTGAATAAGTTAAAACACGTCTTTTTTCTTTACGCATTTCGTATTGTCGATAGATTGACATTTATTTTATATCAAAATTAGTTTTAATCATTTGGGGTAATGTTTTTTTTTTTAATGAGCATAGACAATTTTTTACTCAAATGTAAAAAAAAAAATATTATTTCGGAGAATAATTTTACAGTATGATAAAAAGCACGCATTAGCTGATTGAATAAAATATACAAGCTTTTTCGCATTTAGATTACTGTTTTATTACATGGTGAAAATTATTTAATTTGGGCATATCTTTTGTTACTAAACCATTGAAGTTGTCACGATTATTTTATTATCCTTGCTCTGTATATCATCAATTTAAAAGAGGCGTGAATAATTATCTTAAATGTGGACCAAATTATTTTATTACAGTTGACACTAATGTCATTAAGTCTGTGTAACTATGAAAATGTCTTTAAATGTCACTCAATGTCTTATTCAATTAAGACGACAGGACCTGTTAAAATCCTACATAGAGTCTTTGCTCAGTCTCTTCATTATCTATATTGTATAAACTGATAGTTAAAGGGTAAAATATAGTTGATTGGCATATGTTATTTTTAACATTTAACTAATTGATAATAAATAATCAATATATATTTTTTCATTTCATTTCAACAGGTTCCTACATGGCGGCGGCTTCAACATGGGCGTTTTCATCATAGTTCACGTCTTCTGGTACGGATATCCGGGCAACAGGTGAACTCGGCCGATCACAACACCTTTTTGACGCAACCACACAAAACGAAAGCAACTTGAAATGTGCTCGCTTGACTCTTCACCAATTTTCGGATTAAACCGCGCAGCGTCAACACGATTAAAGGGGGAAAGGATTCATCGCTGAAATCAAGCTAGCGTGACGGATATGCTATGCCCAATGACGCGGACGCAACGCGACAGATGTTCAAACCTGACTCGCCACTCCCCGACCCCCTCGCGTCGCAACCCCCTACCCCCCATGCAACGCGTGACTAGGCGTCAGGGGGTTGTGTCAAACCACAAAGGACGCGTGAAAGACGCAACATGAAAGAAGTGGGGAGCAGCTATGGGAACCTTTAAAAGCACGCTGTATTTACTGTTACTGAGGATATATCAATGCACTGAACCGATGTCTTTCAATTTTTGGAAACTTTCATTTTTGTTTCAATATTTTTGTCATTTTGTATCGAAGATTCAAACTCATCCGTCATAACAATCATCTTTATCTCATCGTCATTTATTGGATACAGTTTATTTATTTTTATATTAAAGGATTATTTAGATAGTTTAATATATGGATATTAAATGATGCTGAACATCTGAGCACATTTTGAATGGATTACTGCTTCTGTTCAATATTCATTTTAG
>LQRL01184000.1:0-10311 GCA_001703475.1 Hydroides elegans
GATACGATATATATAGATATCGTAAGGCAGAATAGGGTTCAAGTCTGTAACACTTCACATCATGAGATATTTGAAAACCAGAAAAGTTTTCTGGAAATAGATCTCATTGCTATTCTAGAGATTAACACCTTCACAATGATTAACATTCGCCATTGAATAATTTGACATACAATATTTGTCTTTTCAAACGAAATATCCTGCAATCGCTATAGAATCCGAACCAGTAAAAAGAAAGTAAAATCTAGTCAGTCGTCTTTGGAGCAAATATTCTTGTATTTTCATGGTACAATTTGGTCGGATTATAGTACATTCCTTTGGGTTGATATCGGGGGAGGGCGTTTATAAGTTTTCAATCTAACTGCGAGGATTTCGGCGTTAAAACGATTTTTGAGTGATAAATCCTAAGTCGTATGATAGCTCGTTAATATTGTGAAGGGTATAAGGGGTTTCAGTATAGAACACATTTAGAATTTGCTCTGATTAGAAAAATAGCACATATTCGTGTAATTTGAATTTATTGACGTTTATAAGTTCCGACTTCTCTCTATTTTAGAGTTTAATCATCGCTTATTTATAGTTAAAAGAATTATTGATATATTTTCATAGCTAATATTGCACACAATCATTTCTTGTTTTCGTTTCATAGATTTCTTAACAGGTTTTGCTGTACTATTGAGATATAGTGTGAACATATTTCATGCATTGATTGCACAAAATCATATTTCAATTTCATGCGTTATGTATTTATGCGCCAACGAGCTCAAATCATGTTACTTTTATCTTTTACTAGAATATATAAAGATAAATAGTAAAGTATTTCATTTTCAAAGTTGTTTCTCTTGTTTTGAGGAAAACTTGTGTCCTTGAAATATGTATATTGTTTCGTTCTGTAATCATGTTGAGTCAGTGGTCTGTTTTGTTGTAATTTATTTCAAGAAATACACACGTTTACTTTAATATAGATTTGTTGAGCATATTTTCTCATAGTCTATTTGTTTTATAGTTATTGCAACGAAGTATTTACGAATTATATTTATTATACATGAGTAAGGTCGTAGCACTTGGACAACATTTTTATTTAATATTTCAGGTGTGCCATTAGCGGGTAAGATTAAATTAATAATACTGCATATAAAAATGTAATGCGCGTTACTATTGAAAATAAATGAATAGTTTTTGTCAACTGTGATCAAGCTATAACAAAAGCTTATGATCAAATAACTAAACTTGTTTGAATAAATGAAATCTCCCATGCAAACTACGGAAGTCATAGTGTTAATGTTATTCAGTCCAAAACGGTTGACTGAATTTTCAAATGTTTAATCTAGTCTGGAGCTTGAGCTTATGAATAAATATGTTATCTGTGATTAAGAGTATATTGAATATAAATGAAATGGAGATTAAATATTGTAATTGTATGTACAAATGCTAATATGAATATTGTTGAAGCATGTAAATCGTGAATATGGATCACGTATATAATTATTTTCGTTTATGTCGATAATTTCCTTCGAGCACTTTTTGGAGCCGTTATGGCATGTATTATATGAGGAACAAATAAAAGAAAACGGACTTATATTATTATTGTCTTTTATTGGTACAGTACATCGAGACATACACAAAGTTATAATGACTTATCATTATATGTTATCTATATTCAATTAAAAATTGATAATCTGATAATGACAAGCATAATAATTCTGTGTATCGATAAATTAAACGGATTTATAACTTTTTTCGTTTTGACAAACTTGTTTTCTTGTAACGAAGTATAAAGCCTAATTCTGATTATTGATTTCATATTGAATAATCATAACTGCTACAAATTAAAGCTGAATAAACATGAAAAAAAAACAATACAATAGTATAAACTGGTTTTGTTCAATTTGAATATTTTGATTTTCAATGCGAATTATGCCGGTTTTGCGACACATTCTATCATAGTCATGGCTTTCTATATGAAAGTCTGGCAAATATATCCCATAATAGACTGATAAGGTAAATATCACATAAACAATCATTTCCATTGTACATGTTCCATCATTCAGATATTCATCACATTCAACTAGATAGATTATAGTGGTGTATTGTACAATGACACCTGTCGTTTATTAAAAAAACTATTATTAGACATACTAATTGCTGCATCAATACGAAATATTTTCCGTATTGGAAATGATAAAGAGTTATATCTATTGAAAAAAACAGATTGTGTGCTGATCTAAGCTTCCTTTTGTTACATTATGCATTAAAAAGAATGGATCGACAATAAGGCTAGCAAAATTATCACTTATATGCTATCTTCATTTCATTATTTATAAATAAATAGGAAAATGACATTTTACAAATTTATTTGAAATGTTGTAGAGTAGTGACTTTTCATAAAGTTATCGATTGTATTTATAAAGATCAGAGGGTATATATTGTTCAGAAATGCGACCTTTGAAACAACTAGTGATATAAAATAAACTATTTTGTACTGTTTTACTCGAATCATAATCATCTTATATCGCAAATGAAAGTGGATTTGTTACATAAATCTGGATTACAATAAATGTTCGATTTGGTATATACAATGAACCATGATTGAGTAGCCTATGTTTTATGGATTTATAAGAAGTGCTGAGTCAAAGAGCTAGAAAATAAACATTATTAAAACATATGTTAAAATATCCCTTTAGATGTAAAAATCAAAACAAAGTATGAAACAACGTAACAATTCAAACATATATTAGCTTTTCTTTAATCAGTCGTAAGGCTGCTTGAATATACGAGCCTTAGAATAGATATTTCTCAATTTAGTCATTTTGATGTATATTTACAGGACCATATTTTTTGATTTTCTAAAGCAGCAACCGTTTCTTTTTTTTTTACCTTAATACTTGAAAGAACAAATATTTAGCGAAAAATGTGGATTTTTAGGTCCACCTAGCTGACAAAAATAAACATGCAAGTCTTATTTGCAATATAACGAACAATGAACACTTCATTTGTATTTTGTTATAATGAGGAGAATGCGGATTTACTTATCTGCGCTGCTGGTCTAACAGGCTAAAGGTCCCTGTTTGCTCAAAGGCGCTGTGTGTGTGTGGTGTTCACATGGGTTCTTATGCTGATGCGTCAGTTTACAAGTCAGAAGGTTACATTAAGCGTACAAAATTAAATACTGTAATAAATTTTTAATGTAAAAATGCCAAGAACATGTTGTTCTGTTCCTTGTTGTTCCAAAAGAGGGGGGACATAATTATGTTTCGTAAGGATGAAAAATACTAAGAAACTGTAGATGGTTGATATAAAAAGGGACAAATGGGTTCCTAGAAAATATAGCGTTGTATGCGCTGCACATTTCACGGAAAACGACTACTTTGTTAGGTATTCATTTATCTATTTCATGATCGTATTAAGTTAGCATATTATAGGAAATCAATATATTTCAAGTAATTATTGCTTGTAAATAATATCTGATTCCGCTATTAGCAACATAATTGACCTTTAATAGTATAAGTGTTTGGGTGCTAACCTAATCTATCCAACTCGGCAAAGGTCCGTCATATTCACGTCCTTTTGACGTAATTTAAGTACGTCCTTTCTTGGTCCTATATTGAGCTCTGGTGTAACTTTGACGAACGTTTAAGAGGTCGCATCGCCGTCAATATCTGACGACCAAAGGACGCTCAGTGAAAATCGTCAGTTAAGACCTTAAATGCGTGAAACGTGAGCGCCCAAGGAGCGAACGCACATTTTACGATTTAAGGTCATGATTAACATCCTTCAAATTTAATATTTGTGTAAAGATGTTCCCATTCGGTAATTGGTCCACGTGTGTTAAGCTGACGCCCTACTTTGGGTCCATATGAAAGTTTTCCGGACGTCGTTATTCGTCAAGAACGTAGAAGAGACGTCAACGTGACGTCGAGTCGGACGTAAGAATTGCGGGACATAAAGGACGTCCTGAAATGTTTCGCACAATAACATAAAAATCCCTGTGATATTATATAAATTTGGTATCCGTCGAATATTCCCATCGAGTATATTCCTTGAAAAGAAAACTTTAATTTGCTTTTAAGTTCCATATCCCTTTTAAATCATTCATTTAATATATGAGTTTTTGATGTAATTATGGGAAAATTGGTTTATTACACTGATTTATTAATTACCGATAATCGATAGAATACATGTATAGATATTTTGCATGTGTGATTTTGTATCACAAAATAAACATTGACGTTTTTGACACTTTGAATCCTTATGTGTATCCATTTAGATTTTAACATCTTGTTTTGGTTATTGTATCGAATTATTATACATTTTTATCTCATTTATTCACCATTAATTATAACACATTCATAGTGCGTTATTTTTATATAAAAAAGTCTCATCCCATAACGAACTTACTATACCGAATTCGCAAAAAAAAATATAAGGTAACTCCATTTACCCCAATCACAACATCGTTTTCATCAAACATTGACTGTCATACAAAATAAGTGGACATAAGATGAATAAAACTTCCTTTGCTTAATCAACGTTGTAAGATTCTATCCTCGGCTAGTAATAAATCGCATAAATAAACAATGTTTGTGTGTTAAAAAGTCTCTCGTTGCTGGTCAGTTCACTCATCTCGTGGGATTTTGACAGGAACGGTTTTTGACATTTGTATAAGTCAACAAAGAACTAAGTGGTATATAATCACATTTTTCCTGCGTTTTATGGAGACATCCAATGTATGCGGTGATTAAGATCAATAGAGATCTAGATTTGCTTTTATTTTCGATTTTTATTTAAAAAAAATAACTAGTTTTAAATAATGCATTTGGATTATAATTTTGAGTGTAAACACCATACAATAAACGAACATGCACGCTCAACCAGTTGAGCCTGGACCTTTAGTCAACACACACAACGTGAAAAGCCATTTAACTGACTGCTGAATTATTCCCTCAACATAAAATAATATTCGTTGGATACCCCTGTCAAATCCCGTAACAACTCATATTTTGCGCAAAGCTTAGTGGATTCTTGTAGCGGCAAAGAAACAAAGTAAACGATAATGGGTGATAACGATAATTCTTGTGTTAATTTTCTTTTCAAAACAATGTGTAAGTCACCATATCATTATTTTGAACTTAGAATTATTTATTCACTTCATGCTGTTCATATTTCGCATCGGGTGCCTACAGATATGGAACACATCATATATTCTTATAATATCGCTCATTAGACAGATAAGATCTAAATAATTTAACCATGGCACATAATATGACATTATATTTAGGGTTATGACATCGTTTCGGTGACAAATATTGAAATATTATGATAAAACATGCTTTGAAGAAGGGTTTCAATTAGTTTGATTAAATATCAGTGCGTAAAACCTCGGAAGATTCGAACTTCGAAGTATCAGCGCCAATTTTATGAGATCTTGGCAGATGCTCGTAAGTTTGTGATATATTGGCTTAAAGTGTCAGTCAGTCCATTTATCGTCACTTTAGTGAATGGTCGGAGCCGTTTGTTTCGTAAAAGGAGCAGACTAAGAAAAAAAAAAAAAAAAACAATGAAGGTGTTGCACGGTTCCATGTCATTTGTCCGAAGGTTCATCTGTCCGAAGGTTCACCTGTCAGAAGGTTAATTTATCCGAAGGTTCATATGTCCGAAGGTTCATTTGTCCGAAGGTTCATCTGTCCGAAGATTCACTTATCAGATTTATAAAATACATACGAGTACCAAGAATATCTTGCAATACCCCTCCACTCTGGCGCCCATTACTTACACCCCCTCCCCCCATATCCTACGGGAGCTGAGACGAAGAATATTGAAAATTTACAAATAATAAAATATTGACCATCACATAAAAATACATTTAGGGCTCTATAAACCTAGAAATATTTGTCTTTTGAAGTGTCAGATATCATGTGTTTTATCATTGCTTGGTTAGCAAAAATGTATACAAGAGTACCCAGCGGTCTATTCTGTGAAATAAATATTATGCTGGAAAATCTGAAGAGCATATACCATGAGGTGTTCCTCAGACAAGGTGTTCCTTTTCAAATTTTCACAAATTACCCTCTAGCTGAATTTAGAATTTAAGAATTTAAGGAACACCTTTTCAATGATTTTCTATTTTTACGAATGTAGGTGACATTTTTATTTTTATTTTATTCAGAGATATATAGCTAAGCACACTTCATTGAAATTGATAACAGGTGATAAATACAAGACATTTCATTTTCGTTTTTTTGAAAGGTACACGTGTTCCGCTTCAGATTCTAGCCTTCCAAATAAGCAAAATGAAGTCATCTATCTACAAAAATGAGAACATCTCTTTGTAAACATGAATTTTCGAAGTTTGATTATCTATTGCATATTTTAGCGTTTCGGGGTAGTTTTATGGTCCAATCAACATTGAAAAAATCGGTCGTTGGGTGCCCTACAATGTCTCCCTTGGTGGTTTTTATCACACAACAGAACACATAAGAACATTTTATTTTTATTTTATTTTACAAAATTGGGCCCATAGAATAAATATTTTATACAAACATATTGTTTTGAGCGACATAAGCTTGACACGTGTTTAACTTACGGATGTTTTGTTGATCCGCTTCCCGCACTCCTTCTTCATCAGTGGTTGTCCGCTTTAATTTCGTCGGTGTTTCGGCCCTTTATCAACCAGACACTTCAAGCGGCGGGCCTACAGGAGTAGCTAATTCCTGCATTCTGGAGTGCTGGGGCTCAATCATGATGGTATCCAGCTCACATCGTTTCGTTTCAGCCATATCCAATTTGATGCTCGTTCACATGCTTGTTCGCATTGTTTGCTCAGTTTTTTCCTGGTGTTTCCCTGTATCCCGAGGATCTTGCTCATGGTCCACACTGATCGTCCGATAGAGCCTCTGCATCCTATCTCTAAGGGTGTACACCATGCTTTCCAGCCTTTGTTCTCACAGTCTGCTCTCAGCTCGTCGTATTTTGTTTTCTTTCTTTCATAGGCAGCTTCAATTCTCTCTTCCCATGGTTTTGTCAGTTCTATCATGATGACCTGCTTGGTTGCCGTGGACCATATCACGATATCTGGCCTCAGCGTCGTGTGCACGATTTCCTCCGGAAACTGCAGCCGCTTCCTCAGGTCCACTCGCATCTGCCAATCACTCGCTGTTGTCAGTATTCCGGTGTGGTGTTGTGTCTTCTTCGGGGTTGCTCCTGGTTTAACAAAATTGATAAACCTTAATGGCTTGGTTCGTTTTTGTGTCTTCATGATAGGGTCTAGTATTGATGCTAGGGCCTCTAACACTCTGTCATGTCTCCACCTATACCGGCCCTGCGTCAGAGCGGTTTTACAGGATGATAGCACGTGCTCTTGGGTACATCTTTTCTTGCACAGTGCACAGCCTTCGTCATCGGTTTTATACCACCTCTTCAGATTCACCGGGGTGGGTAATAGGTCGTACACACTTCGTAGTAGGAACCCAAGTTGGAGTGGCTCCTTTTTGAGCAGGTCCTGCCATGTTATTTTCCTTGGCGTTACCGACTCCCACTTCGTCCATGCCCCTTGTGTACTGAGTGATATCGCTTTCCGTTGGTCTTTTTCGATCTCTCGTGTAATTTATTTTTTTTGGTGAAATTTCATGCATATAAGATAGAATAACATAATGGAGTGTATCTTTTCTTGCTGGCAAAGCTTTACTGTATTGTACCCTAGCCTATATTTAATCTAAGTAAAGGAACTGTCTAGCCCCATGTTATCCATTAGTTATTGTTGTAATTATCTGATCATATCATATCTCACATCTAATTCCTTATCATTCAGGATAGTATTATTTAGGAAATAACATATCATTTGATGATTTATCAATAATAGATAAGTAATTGCACCTTATTTACCATTATTATTATTTAATATGGTGACAAGGGTGTTAAAATACAAACATCTAAAAAGCGTTTAACATAGAAAAATAAATGTAAAAAGAAAAATAATTTTGGTTATTTCATTTTTGTAATTATTTGTAACCTTCGGACAAGTGAACCTTCGGACAGATGAACCTTCGGACAGATGAACCTTCGGACAGGTGAACCTTCGGACAGATGAACCTTCGGACAAATGAACAGTCACCATTTGCACAGTGAGTCGCTAACATAAAAATGACTTACTCGTACCACGCAGATCACGCCGTTCACGGCGTATACTCAGTAACATTAAAAAACTGTGTGACATGAATGATGTACACCCCCATTTTCCCTGTCACAGTGAAGAATGAGTATAAATGCGATGTATAACTATCTTCGTTTGCAGTGACGCGCGACCCGCGCAAGCGTCAAGTGAAGCCGGTGTCGCATGGCATGCTGCTCGACTTTCCCGATCTCGACGACAGCGAAGATGACGACGATTATGCGCTGCCCAAGGGCAAAGGTACCATCGTCGTATTTAGTCAATTGATAGCAAAATTGAATATGTCTTGTTAAGGAATTTTAGTTGATAAAATCTATCAATTACCAATATCCCACCTTACACACTGTTAAAAGGCCATTCGGTAGACCGACCGATCATGAAATATGACACATCAGGATACATTAATTTTTGATAGTTGTATATACATCGACTCGATAGGATTTCAAGTCACATTGTCTCATTAACCAAAATCAAATTTAAAATTGAGAAATTCAGTAATAACCGGAGTTTAGTCTCCCATTATTAACATTCCTTCAATTCGAACTTAATCTAACCGAACTATCTTATGACAGGAGGTGTATCCGAAGACGATGATGATATCGACGACGATAGTGATGACGAAGCAAGTGACAATGATGACGATGATGACGACAGTGACGCAACCGCACAAAGTGATGACGTCACAGGAAATGATGACGAGAATGACGAGATCGATTTGACGGTTGGCGATTTGGTGGATTCGGTGAAGAATAAACCGAAGGGACCTTTAAGTGTACGCCGCTAGCGAATACTTATGGTTTAAATCATTGAAATGTTTGTTTTCTAATAATCGGATAATGATAAAAGATCGTGACATGTACCTGAACATCATATGTTCCGTAAAATCAAATGAGAAACGGTTAATCTTATCACATTCTGTACGAATGAATTATGAGTAAATACTTCCCTATAACTCGAATGAATAGGTATGCTCCTGTGTTTTCACTTTTCTTGCTAAATAGGTCATCTCGGAACCCACCATGGACACCGTAGTGAGCGTGAGTTCGGTAGAGACCAAGTCCATTCGCGTGCTCATATGTGCTGTGTGTCTCCAGGATTACAGGCATGTGCGCAAAATAACGAATGTAGTTGAAAATTGGTTGATATATTTACGATAGTTGCTAGGTTATGAGTCGTCTGGGCCGCGTATTTCAAATAAAACCATATATTTAAACTTGCTTACACAAAACTAAAAGCGAAAACGAAAACCTGGTGATCGATAATGATTTAAATCTAATTTTATCATTTGACAGTAAAACGTAGTTGCAATCGATAATATTCTACGCGATTTGCATTTTACGATGAGTCCACGTTTCGAAAAAAAAACATAAATTCGTGTCTCTTACCTGACCATTAAACCCTGCCTTTTCATCAAACCCTACTTCTCAAATATAGCCCGTAACCGCTTCCCAATCGTATTCCATATGTGATTTCTCTTTTGCTACTTATTCAGTGTTGCGGACGACGAGATAGTTGAATGCGACGGTTGCGGCGTGGCGGTGCACGAGGCTTGCTATGGCGTTAACGATACGCTCTCAGTTGCGAGTACAGGTGTGATTCGATTGTAAATTCACTATTCTAGCATAGTCTCTATTATATATTCATGTTATTATAGTTATAAGGATTTTAATTGAAAAAAAAGGCATTTGAAATGTGATTGCGCACGGCATTGTTTTCAGCAATAGCCCGTTTGACTTCTTAAAGTATTGCTATTATGCTCATTATTACAAACACGTTTTAGAAGATGTAATCAAAAGTGCGATAGCTAGTTATTTATTCATACTTTATTTACATTTATAGGTTATTAACTAGACATCGCTATGATAATAATTCATTCTAAAAAAACTACTATTTTATGTACTTTTCGGCCATATGCCATACACCCGAACTCCGTCAAACCCTCTATACGATCAATTAATCCCTGCTATGTTGCAGAGTCTTCGGCGAGCACAGAGCCTTGGTTCTGCGACGCCTGCAAAGCCGATGTAACGCCGAGCTGTGAACTGTGTCCAAACTCGGGCGGCATCTTCAAAGAGACCGATGCTGGAAGGTCTGTGGAGGTGTTTGAGAAGCGCGCGAGGGTGGGGAGGGGGGGGGGGGGGGGGGGG
>LQRL01184010.1:3420-18311 GCA_001703475.1 Hydroides elegans
GAAGCTACATATCTCTGCATGAAATTAAAGTAAAAGTTGTCGAAAAAAATCAGTAAAAATATACATAATTGTAAAAAGGTGTCCCTTAAATTCTTGTAGCTAGAAGAGAATTTTCAAAAATTTGTAGCTAGATCAATTTTGAAAAGGAACACCTTTTTGGAGGAACACCTCGTGAGGTGCTCTTCTGTTTTGCATGAAAAAGTGGTGCATGACTTTAGTTCAATACATACTTTTGATCAGTACAGCATAATTCAATCTTAGAGTTCCCTTTTATACAAAAAAAAACTCTTTGTTTCACAGACCTTTCAAAGAGTGCTTTTTACTAACCTTTCCTTCAAACTTTCATTTATTTAAGCAGAAAAAAGGTTTTGCATCGAATTCAAAATCCAAGATAGAACGCCAAATATATTGTTCCGCCTATTATGTATTTTGCATCAAAAATTACAAATACCAATTACAAGAAAACATGGAAAACAGAATTAAATATGCCCTCTTTCGAACCAAGTCATATATGTAATTTTATATGAAGGTAACTACCAACAACTCGGAACATTGCAGAAGTTGAACTTCATTTGGAACATAAACCAAATTCGAAACATACGAAAATATGCAGAACTTAACAGACATGATGATAACTATATTCAGCTTCAAATGAAAAGAAACTCACTATCTGTTCATAAAATTTGCTCCATATATAATTTAAATTGTTTGAAACATTAGAACTAAAATACGAAATTATGGCGTCCTCGTTCAACATTTTCTGGACCCGCCCCGATTAAGAAAAAATAACATTTAAAACACCTCTTCATTATTTGTGAAATATGTTAAAGCGTACCATATTTTTGCACATTAAGACGAAAACATGGTCCATACATGTTACATTTTCTTACATTGCACGAAAAGGCACGTGCCCAACCGAAAACAAAATCTAATTAAATGCAAGAAAATTTACTGGCAATAACCAATGTATTAAAATTATGAAATCGAACAAATACCTATTAAATGACAAACTATGATTAGTATTTCGTTTCTCTGAGTCGATCCTTATACGAATATGAAAGGATCACTTTATTATATCACTCTTCAAAACGAAAGGGGATGTTTATCGCATTGCATTATGCAGTTGCAATAAAAACCTGTGTTTTCCTGAGATAATTTAAAAGCCTGATTTCATTGCAGACAACCAAATGTTTATAGAATGTCGAAATTGAACATTGCATAATATTATCCGCTTTTATGCATATACATCATAACCTTTTTTCAATCACATCGAAATCCACGTTGAGAATCGAAAAAAAAAACTGCCGGCTATATTTCGTTATCGAAAATTCGTATTATATTTTATCAACCACACTTAATGAGTATCGAAAATAATAAATCATGCATCTTCGATAATCAAAATTATATTTTTCCGACCACACTGAAATGCTTCCACGGCTCATGATAAACCGACCCAATCATTTCCGCCCTGCAACTCTTATTATTATTCTTGGGCGGCGACTGGATCCCTCTCCTGTGACTCTCCTCCCTGGACGCCAGCGGATGAATCTTCAAATCCGGCAACCTAATACTCTTATCCAGCACAATCTGATGAAGCTCATTGGTATCACGCACTTTTCTCGATGGGCTCACGTTTTGTCGCCGCGTTCTCGTTTTCCGCGACGCTCCGTCACGCTTCGGCGATTTCCGGATACGCTCGTCACGTGGCGTAAATATCTCCTTGACGAAAGGCTGCGTTTCGAAATGCTCGATATCCTCATGATGATGCTCCAGGCATTTCGACGAATCCCACACGCCAACATAACCAGCGCGCGATATATATGGAACATACTTGCGCGGGTAGTGACCTTTTCTTGTTTGTTTTGAGGGCGGTACAGGTGACATCATTGCGTCATCCATGCGTTGTTTCTGGTTGCGCCATTCGCGGCCCCAGTCCATATAGTCTTGAGAGGTCAGGAAGTTGCCGTAGGTTTTGTTGGTTGTTGTGATGCAGTCACTGTATGTGTCCTGCATCTTGCGAACCCAGCTCTCACGCTTGAACCTGTACATAGTGTTACATTTATATAAGAATGTAGAATTTCTAGATAGTAATAATGTTTATCCCAAAACGTCGCGTAAAGTATATAAATTGTCTTGTTTTTATGCCTTTTGTATAATATAGTTTATATTCTGAGATCCAAAACTTCAATTCGGGATTTAATTGTGTATCCAACCATAAAATATACTTTTATTTTTTGGATTTATATTGAACCAATTGTAAGGGATATGTCGTAACTTTGATACAGATCTCTTTTGTAATAATTGAGAAAGTGAAATTGAAGTAGATCAAAAGTTTGGAGACTTTATTTATTCAACATGCTCAGTGCTCCCAGGGTTTTATGTATACCGCACTGGGCAAGGGTATATTGATCAACCTCGCATTACGACATGACGTTAACATTTAACCCGATGCTCTCAAGCATCGCGACATTGGATGACGCCTTCTTACGTCCTCTCAGGTCCGAATTTCGAAGCAATGTTTGCATAGTATTGCTTCTATATTCTACGTTCGAAATAATATGAAGTCTGGAAAACGTTCATAGAAAACAAAATGACGACGCTCTTAAGACGTTGCACGCCGTCTTGTCGATGCACTGTATAGATTCATTGACTTAGCTTTTAAATGACTACTTGATATTATGTTTACTGTATCAATAACTTGATGAAATTACTCCTGCTAAGCCATTTAGGGTATGCAAACATACACATATGAATAAATGTGTCTATTGAACTCGCCATATGAACAATATTTAATTATCTCATAATTGAAATTATTTTGATTTACCTGTTCATTTTGGAGATAAAACCTCAGCGAAAATATCAAACCCTATCCTCCAAAAAACTATCTAAACATGTGTTATAACTATTTATAACAAGTAGGCTAGAATGCAGGGGAGAAATAAATAAGTGTTCTTTTCTTGCTACAATAGGGATATTAATGGTAAAGGTAATTGCTCGAGCATCAACTATCTAACCCAGTAATCTATAAAGGAATCAATTTGATTCCCTTTTATGCTCTTCGTTTTACTACTTACAATTACCCCGGATCAAATCCACACAAAGCTTGAACATGTTAAATAGTATATGTCTAAGTGCAGTTATAATAGTGTGCCAACACACTATTGTCAGTTGAAGCGGACTGTGTATAATGGTGATAAGTGGATTTTTGCTATGTTGAAAATAAAATGACTCCAAATATTATATAAATGAGTTATTATATAGTAAATTATTATCATATTGTCTCGCTATTTTTGTGGTTTTAATAAATCAATTATGACATATCAACATTAAACAAGACTCAATAGATTAATGGCAGTGCAAGAATGTAGTTATCCCCCGTGAAAACGAGGGGATATAGGGTTGAGCTTGTCCGTCTGTCCGTCTGTTCGTCCATACGTGCGTCTATCCCGCTTGATATAGGGTACTTTGTGCACGCGAGTTTGGTATGAAGAGGTTGAGCAAGAGCTTTCAAATTTTATACACGCATAAACCAAGGTCTGAAGTCGTGCCTCGTTAAGATTTTATCTCAATCGGTTGAAAATTGTCGATTCAGGAGCACTTAAAAAATTGTCGATTTTAAACATTTTCTCAGATGCCAAGCTCTTTGTGCACGCGAGTTGAAGCAATTCAACTAGACATTTCACATTTTATTCTCATATAAACCAAGGTCTGAATTCGTGCCTCGTCAAGGTTTTATATGGATCGGTTGAAAATTGTTGATTCTGGAACACTTTGAAAATTGTCGATTTTAACATTTGCACCCGATGTGAAGTACTTTGTGCACGCGAGTTTGGTATGACGGAATTGAGCCAGAGATTTTAAATCTAATACATATATAAACCAGGGTCTGAAGTTGTGCTTCGTCATGGTGTCATCCCGATCGGTTGAAAATTGTCGATTTTGGAGTACTTAAAAAATGGTCGATTTTAAACATTTTCTCAGATGCCAAGCTCTTTGTGCACGCGAGTTTGGTATGAAGCAATTAAGCTAGACCTTTCAAATTTTATTCTCGTATAAACCAACCAAGGTCTGAATTCGTGCCTCGTCAAGGTTTTATCTGGATCGGTTGAAAATTGTCGATTCTGGAACACTTTGAAAATTGTCGATTTTAACATTTTCACCCGATGTGAAGTACTTTGTGCACGCGAGTTTGGTATGAAGGAATTGAGCCAGAGATTTTTAATTTAATACACATATCAGCCAGGGTCTGAAGTCGTGCCTCGTCATAGTGTCATCTCGATCAGTTGAAAATTGTTTTTTTTTTTTTTGGAGCACTTTAAAAAGTAGCAAAAAGTTCATATTCAGATGAGGAAATGTGGGTGATAATATAAGATATTATCATTTAAGTACGTGGTATGTGCTTATATAAGCAACCATGCTTACATTAGCATATTTATAAGCAATCATGCTTATATCAGCATATTAATATGCAAATTAATAGAGATGTGTTAACACATATCTGGGGAGCCTTGTGTATTTGGAATTGGCTTAGAAAGTAATCGTGCTTATATAAGCATATTTGGTATGTAATTTAAATGATATATTTGTTACACTGGTCTTATCAGTTGCGTCTCAAAAATATTCTGGGATGTACTAAAAAGCAATCGTGCTTGAAATTGTCGATTCTGGAGCACTTTAAAAAGTAGCGAAAAGTTCATATTCAGATGAGGAAATGTGGGTGATAATATAAGATATTGTCATTGAAGTACGTGGTGGTATTTGCTTAAATAAGCAAACATGCTTATATAGGCAAATTATTTTTAGATAAGTGAAATGATATTCTTTCTTCACTTGTCTCGTCAGCTGCCCTCCAAAAACATTTTGCGTGTGATTTTATGAGCAAGTATGCTTATATAAGCATATTTATAAGCAATCATGCTTATGTCAGTATACTAATCAAGAAATTAATAGAGATGTGTTAACACCTATCTTGGCAGCCTGGTGCATTTGGAATTGGCTTACAAAAGTTATCGTGCTTATATACGCATATTTGCAATGTAAGTTAAATTATATATTTGTTTCGCTGGCCTTGTCAGCTGCGTCTCAAAAGTATCTGGGATGTGATTATATGAGCATAATTTAATGTAATGAAATTATCTTTTTGCTTCACTGGCCGTGCCAGATGCCTCTCAAAAGCATTTTGGATGTGCTATATGAGCTCGTACTTATAAAAGCATATTTTCTTTTATTTGTGGATACTTTTTCCATCTGGTCTCGTCAGTCCTAGAGATGTCTTCAGAAAGGAGTGAGTGATGATGCAAAATGTTACTCTGTTTTTCTTTCATCACATGATCTTGTTAATTCGCAAAATAGTTCGTCATTTCCAAGGTTAATTTTAAGAAAAAAACTGACCATCCTGCATCCACGAATTGTTTAAGTTCACGGGGGATCAAAGGTCACTGAACAGCAATTATTTGGTATTTAGAAAATTTATGGTTTAAAAATGTATTAAACATGTACCACTATTATACCAGAAATCCCGTATCAATGCACTACAGTTGTCCACGCGGTATCCAATGGCATATTGTTTTTGAAAATCCTGAAAAATGTCAAATTTAGAAGGGCACCCCCACGACACATTTTCTAACTAGTTGTAAAATCACCTTAAGAAAACATCACAATTACGAATAACAATAAAATAATGTTTTTTTTTAATATCTTTTTCCAAGCCAGCTGGGCTGTTTCTCCTCTTCTTGCCAGCTTGGAACATAAGAGAAGCACATTTTGCGAAAATTGAAATATTGAATATGACCAAATTACTTATCATGTATCGCAAATCACAGTTTATTAGACAACTGCAACAAGTTTCTTCAATTTTGAGCTAAGCCAGCTAGAATGAGGTGGGGAACACCTTTTGGGGGAAGGGTTCGTGAGGTGCTCTTCAATTCAGAAAATAGATGGATAAATATGTGTTGATATAATAAAATGCTACATTTGGTCAGAATTACAGTCATTCTATATACATAATTCACGTATTTCATTCAAAGTGTTCATAGTTATAACGTTTTTTAATTACGCCTGTTTTTAAATGCAATATAAACTGTGGCAAAATTATTGTTACCCTCCATGGAAATTTAATGTATGTTGTGCGTTGTTTTTTTTTAATAAATTGAATATTCGTGGTACCTTAAAAATACTTGGACTAGTTCGAACCCCGAAACAAACATGTATTATCATAGCTTTTAGACTTATCAGTCGTCGATCTCATCATGGTTAATGATCAATTTTGGGATGGGTGTTAATCAGTCATATGTCCAGTATTTCTGTTCCTCGGCGTCGATGGCGTGACGGACACGTTTACTCCATTGTTCATTGGTGATTTTGTAAAACGCCTATACACAATTTTCTTAACTTGGTCTAATTCAAAGTTTAGATTCTACTTCTAAACATCTAAACGCAAGTCTACAAAAAATCTACATGCACAAACAACGCACACATATATCACGTGAATGGTTGATTTCACTGGAAGTCTATTACATTGTAACCAGATAGAATTCCGAATACTTGTTAAGCAACGGGGGCCTTGGCAGCGTGTCAGAATATGATTACCACGACACAAAATGATCTTTAAACGAAATTTCAATTTTTCAAAGAATAATTGATTCATTCAACGATTTCTCCTTTATTTGTCCTTCAATTTACATGATAAGTATATCAGAAAAGAGCACATTATTTTCATTTAAATAATGTACTAAAATCACAATTCTGTGAGGGATAGGAATGGAGATATGGGGAAAAAACAGAAGGGTTAAATTTATTTGTCCGCACTATAAGCGATAGCTTTGTTGGATTAAAATAATGACAAACGGAAATGGCATCATAGCTAGGGATGTGGCTAAACGGATCATTCAATCTTCCAATCAAGCTTAAATCAACCTAAAGTCATGTTGACAAATAATAATTATAATTGGTATCCTGCTTGAGCCCTATGCGGTTCACATTCTATTATTCTATAGGTCGTTTATGAATGTTTTTACATGTTTGATGGACAGGCTGCCCATTAAACAATTGGTGCTCATAATCACCGTCTAATGACAAACACATATTATTACCAAGAACATAACTGTACGTGTACACTCATGGGTGGAAAGAGCCAAGATATATTTCAGTAGTGCCCATCTAAAAACCATGATGACTAAGTTTGATCGGGAAACAAATCCATGGCCACCGGCCAAAAGTCCTATGCTTTAACTTTTCAATGTAATTAACTATGTTTACGTATGATGAATGATTAACAATTAATCAAATAAAATTATGTAAAAAATGGTACAAATATGCGTTTTAAAGATCACGCTTACGCCAACGCTTGCTTCCTTGCTGTTTCCTTTTTGTGTGATCGTTGTTTTCTCGTCGAAAAGGAAGCGTCAACAACGAAATAACCATATGAACAGGCTGTTTCCCCTGTATGATTACATCTTCCAAGAACTTTGTATCATCATTGGATTATGGATGCTAATGCAAAATAAAAATAAATAATGACAACAACAAAAAAAGTAATAACAAATGAATATGATTATATTACTAAGAGTTCTTTATTAGTGCGAAATAGTTTTAATGTTTCATGAAATGCTGGATTTGTATTCGTTGCATTTTGATTATTCTTATCACAAAATAACTTTGCGCTGAACATGCATTTCAATTTTTTATTCGGTCCATTTTGTTTTTTATTTGTTTCTAAACAAAATATGTTGATTTGAATACAATACATGATAACTGTTGAAAGGTATTGAAACATAACAATCACATATACGTATATTAAAATATTCAATAGTAAACAATCGATTGCTCGATCAATACACATCAACTAAAAAGGCAAGAAAATATAATAACCAGGCACCCTAAAAGTAGTTTAAGTAAAAAAAAACACTCGCTGAAAATGTACCCACTACTCGCAACGATTGGCGAGCGCATCATGAAGGGTCATTATAAAAAAATAAACAACCTTACTCAAATAGCACATGAATAAATCCACTTTCTTAGTTAGAAAACAACGTGGCTTCAGTACTGACTTTAGATTTACATGGTTTTCAGTATTTTATCTAGCAGAGGTTCAATAGATTATAGTATCTTGGATTGAAGCAAAGTATTTGTCAACGTTGCTCTGGAGTATATGTCAAGATAAATATTTTATTCTACTTCGCTTATTCCTCCTCTTCTTTTTTTGTTTCTTCATTTTTATCATCATCATCATCATCATCATCATCATCATCATCATCATCATCATCATAATTATCATCAATATCATCATCATCATCATCATCATCATCATCATCATCATCATCGTCGTCATCGTCGTCTTTTTCTTCTTCCTCTTCTTCCGTGTGCGTAGCTTGTGCATAACAACAAAAAATAGCAATAACCTAACCAAGCATATAACAAGTTCTCTAACAAAATTGTACGAAAATGAGAGCATGGATTCTCGTGGTTATTAACCAAGTGGATTGTTAATGTAGGATTAGGATGCTAAGGATTTTAGCCCTTATAGCTCCTAAACGTAACTTGTAATGTTGAATATTTTAGTACTGCAAATATCAATAAAAACGGGATGGAAATTTAAATGATCAAACTTATATGTTTTAAAATTAAAAAGATATGAAGTAAAAGCATATTTTTTCGTTATTTTTCGCATTTTCATTATGAAATTATGATGTGTTGCTGGAAAGAGAAAATGTCAATGTCTGTCAATGATAGAATCCTATTCAGGAAATATTATAATCATATTCAGGTCCTAGTGCATACAATAGACTTAGTCGCGCCTTAACGGTTTAGTGATTCTATCAACACAGACTACTCATTGCAAAATATTAGAATTTATTTATGAAAGGAAACCATTCGAAATTTTAAAATTGGAGGGGGGGGGTTGCTTTGGTAGAATAACATCATAACATTAATGTTGATAATATTGTTGAGCATTTAATATAATTTTCTTAGCATAATACACACGCATGTACGGTGATATGTGGCATTGCTATATTAAGGGTGCGACCTTTATTAGGGCAGCGATGAGTCATACATTATTGATAGACTACTGCAGTGTCAATTAAGCAATTAACTCATTAATTACAACTGCCAGTCATCCCCAGTTGTGCTATAAATGGTTGGTCCTTAATACCGCCTCTTTAGCAATATAATGACTCATTTTTATATTCTTTAAGATTTTCAAATATTTTTTTACAAGCATTCGCTTAAATTTTCTTCAAGATGGCTACATCAAAAACTCGTGATTGACCCTACAAAATGCCAAGATATCTGAAAGATGTCGTGAAAGTAGTAAAGTGAGAGTGAAACCGAATCTGGCGAACAAAAAAAGTGAGAGTGACACCGAAAATTAGAATTATCATCAGGTATGTAATAATATCAAATAAAACAGATATATTACTCCCCCTGATCTTGCTTGGATCAGCCAAACAGTAGACCCTTTATATCTATTGAATGTCATCTATATAATCTAGGGGCCAAAACACCAAACGAACATTTCACCAAAATTTGCAGGTTGTGAGCTCCAACCTTTGCCGATTATTTGTACATTAGCTCTGCCTCCCCTGCATTGAAGAATTCAAGAGTTTGAGATAGTCAAAAATTCATTTTTTTTATTGAGTATGGTCTTATAACGTTAGTACCAATGTCATAGTGTGAAAGGGTAGAGGTAATTATGTAATCTGAGTATAGTATGTCTACTTTATTAGTGAATAATTTATAAAGCATGATAAAGCGTAATTGGTTTATGTGTTGTTGTAGAGATTTCCATTTTAGATCCTGAAGCATAGAAGTAAATGGTGTGGTGTTGTAAAATCGCTGGGTTACGCATTGCGTCGTTGCTAGTATTAAAGAGGTTGTGCAGAATGTTAAAAATAGGCTAGACTGTCGTAAATTCCATGTAAACAATCCAGTAACAAGCAATACGATTGGTCATATTTGGGTCAATGGCTATTAGCTGAAAGATTTTTTTAACCTGCACAAACTCTCTATTGGCGTTCTTCGTATGAAGCCGAGCGAATTATTAGCCTTTTAAATCGGCCAATGGTGAATCGACCATATAAAATCTTCTTTGCTTTGACTCCAGGGTAACTTATTGAATGGACGGTTTAAGTTATGTGATTCGAGGCTTTTATTGAATCCAAGAACATAAACTTATGTAAGGTGGTTAATTATTTCTATAGCCACTTTTTTTGCAGGGCACATATCTTTGCAAATACATTAGAGAGTTTGTGCAATTTGGGGAAATCCACTAGAACGACGTCAAAATTACGTAAACAAATCAGTAGCACACAATGTGATTGGTTGTATTTGGGGAATTCCAGGTAAATCCAGGATATTTACACAAAGATTTTATTTTTGCACAAACTCTCTATTTTCTTATTATTTGTTCGAAACCTGACTTGCTATTTCTAGTCAATAATATGTTTTGATTGTAGATGCGGGATATGCAGATTAATGGATGACGCATTTCCCCTTTTCTTTTTCCCAAATGTACCTATGTTTTATTCCTTACTGATTGTTCAAATCTCAAATTTTCTCCTATTATTTTCAAAAATAAAATACTCTGTGTTATCCGGCGGTTTGTTTTTCATAATTTCGGGTACAATACTTGATACCGAAATATTTGTTATGTTAAGATATTTCGGTGGTGTTTACATGACGTTTCACACTCGGAGCAGAAGGACGAGATTTTTTTTACTCTGATTGTTTTAACCATACAGGGAAGGTGACAGGCATCAACAGATATGCTAAACAATATCTGGGATTCCATTTATTATAAACAACTTGATTTTAGTATAATGGCCTACGAATATAAACATATTGACGTTATTATTTCACTGCCTTTCACTTTCCGTGAACTCAACTCGTTGTAAAATACGGATAAACCAACATCCTCGGATCGAAGGACCGTTCATATACAGAACAAACACAAGGTAAGTTGTGTATGGTGATAATATAGAATCGATGACTTTCGAGTATGATGATGAAAAGCTGTATCCTTACCATAAGAAAATAAATAAAAAAAATATGCGTTTGACCCAGACTCCAACCGTCAGGGAGAGTAACCTCGGTCCCATATGCGGTATTTAGAGCTAGAATGGAAGAAAACAGGTTTCTCGTTAACTGTACGTAGGTAGTCCGGTGTTTTTCTTTTCGACATCCTTAAATTTCTATTGATAAGCTGGAATGTCATCTCATGCGAATGAGTCGAAAGGGAAATACATTAAGGTCGTCATCCCCAATACCATGAGGCGTGTAGGGGAACTAAAACACTTCCCCTGGAATATAAACGATTACCATAATAACTTATTTCAGGGTCATTTGCTGTCACAAAGTCGCTTGACTTTTGACTAGCTCTAAAATGTACATGTGTGGTACTCTCAAACTGTCCTTGTCTGGTTAATTTGCCATTTACCCATTGCCACATTGTAGTGTGCACATGAACACAAGCGATGTCACATATCGAATGATAACCATAATAAGTTTGACTATTGTCGCATCAAAATCTTATTTGATAACTAAGTAAGTTTTTAGTATGGTGTCAATCTAGATGTATGAAAACTTGAAAAGTGATTAACTGATTTAGTGTTTAAACTTTCCTTGCACACTTTTGTTGAAATAAGAACTAACTTGTGCTCTATTTACTTTCAGATTTGATCACCGAAAACAAAGAAAACAGGAACACTGGTGAAAGC
Source organism: Hydroides elegans (assembly GCA_001703475.1). NCBI lineage: Eukaryota > Metazoa > Annelida > Polychaeta > Sabellida > Serpulidae > Hydroides > Hydroides elegans. The sequence goes on from LQRL01184010.1 coordinate 15,135, forward strand.
TGCTTCAAACTGAAGTGCGTCTGATTTGTGGAATAATTTTGTTAAAAGTAAAAGACAGCTGGCAAAAATGGCGAACGTAGCTATTTATGACCATCACGATTCAAGTGATGACGATGATATGGACGGAATGATGATGTTTCCCCTTACGGATATTGATCACGACGCTGATATCGAAGACGGAAGTGGCGACTCACCCGGTTCAGATGGCAGTGGGGATGATCATTCAGCAAAGAAGTCGGATTTCCCTCTTCCTAAACCAGCCTTCAGTTTACGCCAAAGGAGGCGCTCGAAGTTGGGCATCCAGGGCGAATTCTCGAAATTAAATCTCAATTTGAATATCTCGAATGTGAGTCGTGTCCAAAGCACAGACAGTGGATTTGATGAGAGTCACAGTGAAAATAATAGTGCATCTGTCGGTTCACCGAAAGTGACCGCTATATGGCTAAAGGCATTGAAAAAGATCAAAACCATTAAAGATCCATGGGAGGAATTTCACATAGAAAATTTTGAAGAAGAGAAATGTACGCGATTTCGTTATAATGCCTTGAAAAAAGAATGGAAGACAGACACAGTACGAGTCAAGATGCAAAAGCAGGTATGTTTATAGCATTGGTAGATAGTATTAGTACTGTATATAACAACATAATTAAGAAATTAACAATACGGATATTCACAACCATGGTACGAAGGTCCTAATGACCAACGGAATCGTAACTATAGAAGACTTTCAGTTTATTTTTGAAATGCAGATTAAAGCTGATAGTCATAAACAATTCCTACTTTTTAAAGCTAGCTTTAAAATTGATTTGCATTTTGTTGAATTTTTGAACTTTCAAAGAAAATAATTGTTGTGTTTACAGGAGTTCAACAGAGGTGCCATGAGATCATGCTTCAGAATGTAAGTATGCATTGAAAAACACACAAGATGCGATTCCGAAACTATTTTCGAAAAAATTACCGATTAATTGAAAAAATAAAAAATAAAAAAATAATAAACTTGTGATTTATCACTGTGGAATAAATGTGTACTGCACTTTGATTAAAAAATACAGCACGCTAATTATTGTTTTCCGATCGACATAGACCGATATATGTATCAACACGACCGGTGTTTACAGACTGACCTTGTTTAATGTGCTGTGTGAAGTGATCGATTTCAAGTGTAAGTGCAAATCCAATTCACACTTGTTTGATTGGTTCGTTGTGAAAACTATCTAGGCTCAGACCAAAATATTATTGAAGTCGCTCAGTCATTCACATGGTTTTCAGTCCTTGATTTGCGTAAACGACCCAGTTTTGTATAGCGTCTGTTATGTGCATGCTTGTTGGGGGTCGACTTCAATGTTAACTTCTTTCTTCCAAAATATCGTTTCTCTGAACCCTTATTTTGAGAAGTGGTAACCACGTTTGTTTAAAAAATGTTTTCTAAAAAAAAAACTCTTTTTGTGCTGAATTTTGAAAAAAAAAACATGCAGCTGTCGACAGTTAAAGCGTCGTGGCATTAATGTGTCGGTCAAATTATCGAAATATCGGCACCAAGTTTTAAATGTAAGCAGAGGCGAAACTGTTGTCGTAAAAACGTCACTTTCTAACTAAACCTTAAAGTAAAATGCTTGGCTGTATCCTGTAATGGTCCCCTTTAATCCATTTAGAGGGCTTAAATCACTATGATGCCCGTTGTTTCGTATATGGGAAATTAACCATAGGGGGACTGATACAGGATATAGCCAAATGCTTCACTAGCGGATAAAATTTAGATTACTACATATCGAAGGTCATTCACAAATGTTTTCATTGCATGATGGTTTTCAACTTTTGGTTTTAATGCACATGTAACTTTGTCCTTGGGGGCATAGATTTAAATTTAGACATGCAACTAACCAGGGTCTTCAAATAGCTATTTTTCTACCCATGCATACAACCTTCAACAAATCAAAGCCTTGTACACGTGTTTTGAAACGACACTCATACAAATACAATGCTTAACCTTGGTGCACTGTCTTAGCTAATATATTGTAGGCTATTAAAAGCCTCAACAATCGTAGTTCACCAAGGATGTTTGGCTGTATTTTTGATTTACAGAAAGTATTATTCTATGCAGTATGGGTAACAGGTCGTGAAATCGTTTTAATAAGAACAGATTTCAGAGAAATATACAGTCATTATTATGATTTGCATAAACGTGGGGTTTCCGAATTGTCCTGAATCCGAGATTGCAAGCGACAATCAAAGGTTTTGCAGGGGTGCACCTTAGCGGTCGCACGGTCGCATATGCGACCGTCGTTTCGCCAGCGCGATTTTCATTTCAGAGGACACTCGCGCTAGTGCGAATGTCACTTTGATTAAAATCCAGGCTATGCAAACGATAATTAATTTTTTAAGCACCTATAGGAATTGCGCTCGCGCCTTCGGCGCTCGCATTGAAGATGTTATTTTCAAGTTGAATATAGTACGCGAATATCATTTTGCTTGCGCGAGTATCGTTTTGGCGACCGTCGACTTTGGGCTAAGGTGCACTCCTGGTTTTGAATACCTTTTATCTAAACTAATTCCAAGCCATTTCTACAATAAAACCACGTGAACTTGAATATTTTGCTAAATAATCTATCATAGGGCCTGACATTGTGAAATATACTGATATTGCGAACCCGAAATGCACACAAATTCGTTTTGCACGAAAACCAACCCCCAACCCACCACCTACCATTTCAATTTGTCATCAAGCAGACCAACGGTTTGATTCACGAAACAAGTAGAATTCTAGACGTTTATAAAACCCACTGACAAATATGAGCGAGTCATGAAAAATAAACTTAAATTTAGAACCATTCTTAACTTTGTAGGAAGATGCTTTCGATATTCACATATATAAATAGACGCAATTTTTATAAAGACAATATATATAATAAGCAACATTTTAATCATGATTTTGTTCTTCATTCAACGAACTGATTTAATTTCACAGGAAAAAGCTATCGTCGTTTACGAAACAAACAGACTGGCGTCGCGCCTACAACTATGTTGCCAAGCGATACATGGAGGATGTGACGCGAGAGGTTTATTTTGACGATGTGCGATTGCAAATGGACGCCAAACTGTGGGGCGAGGAGTATAATAGGCATAACCCACCGAAGAAGGTACGAGGAAATTTTAAAAAAAGGGGATGGGTGGGGGGGG